>JARVZY010001608.1:0-46952 GCA_030686995.1 Artemisia argyi | reverse complement strand
GTTTTGGTTGGTCTCTGAAGTATATTCGGTAAAAAGACGTGGATACTTGAGTTGCATTTGGTCTTCCCGTTCCCATGTAAATTCGGGACCTCTTCGAGAATTCCAGGGAACTTTCACGATAGAAATTCGACTTTGCTTCAACCGTTCGACCTCACGGTCCATGATTTCTACTGGTTCTCCTACCAGGTTTAGGTTTGTCATTGGGTTCGATTCCTTCCAATGGAATTATGAGTCACTAATCTGAAAGTCGTTTCTCGGGATTTGAATTTATGAAAGATGTTTGTGAAATCTTGCTACTTTCCAACACGGCTTAAGTCTGAGGGTTACTAGCCTACTCTGTCTGAAGTATTAAATGGTCCAGTGTATATAGGGTTTATCTTCCCGGATTTTTCTGAATGGTATTATGCCTTTCCAAGGCAGAACTTTTAACGTGACCCTACCACCAACTTGAAGTTCTAAGGGTTTACAACTTATCGTCTTGTAACTGATTCTTGAATTGCAGAAAATTCCTGGTTATTTCATGAGTGCTTACAGAAATAATGAATTTGGCCTATTTTTCCGCGTTCGGTCCGTCGATGGATGATCAGCGCTTCTTGAGGTTTACAATGTGATATTGGTAATATATGTTGCTGAACTCTGCCATAACTCAAATTTGTATGTCAGCTGGTCGACTCTAAAATGAATCTTGAATGGTCCAAAATACTAGAGGTTCAATCCCTCGTGTTACCAAAGTTGTATCATGATTCTCCAAGGCAAAGCTTTCAACTTAGTTCGTTCTCTCACTTGAATCTAGATGGTTTGCTGTTCAGGGATACCCAATCCGCATGATGTGCGTCATGCAACAATCCTACTTCTACCAGTTTCTCGTGGCTTGTAACTGGTTCTTGACTTGTGAAATTTCCTTTGTTGTTCCATAGTTTAGTTATAGACCAGTGAATTTAACTTTCCAATTTCGGTCTGTAAATGGGTAATTGGTACTTCGACCATAGAGTGTCTCAATTGGTGTAGTCTCTACGCTCGTGCAATAACTATCATTGCAAACAAACCTGATTTATGGTAAATGGTTAGTCCAACCATTTCTAGAGTCAATCGCTCACTCTCTGAGCATATATATCCTTGTTTGAATTGTCCTCTCGATCTGACCATTGGTCTGAGGATGATAGGCGGTGTTTACATCTAAAAGGGGTTCCGAAGGAAATCTTAAAATGATTGCTAGAAGTCTGAGGTGATTCGATCACCTTGATCAGGAATAATTGAAACGGTTACAATGAATCTGGTGACTAATTCTACAACGTTATACTTTTCGAAAAGGGCGTTATACGAAGAAGATAGAATATGGGTAACACTTTGATTCCTTGTGTTTTGGTCTAATGGTGCTAATACATGTGTATTTCTTTGTCTATTGTGCTTGGTCTCCATTACTGACGTTTGTAATTGATCTATGGTGTTCCTCCTAATTTCCTTCATCACACATTCTAATATTCCTTATTGTCAAATCGCAAAACCCTAAATACATAAGCGATCTTGTAAGGTGATTGGTTTTCAAAATTTATCTCGTGATTGTGAGTTTTGGTAGAAATATTTTTCCGAATAAACTAATTTAGAAAATGGAGCAAATGGTTTACTAAATAATATCTTTCTTGATGATTCAAAATTCAATAGTTAGGAAATGTGACGCGGTTTTCAAACAGGTTGTGAATAGGACTGTTTACCAAAGTTTGATGTTTAGATATTTCCCATTGTACAATGGTTTAGCTAAATATTGATTAAAAGGATCGTATTTGTTCAAAATAGGCAATTCAAAAATTATTTTCTACGAGATATGTGATTTGTATAAACACAAATTTTTAAATAAACTTTACTTAAAAGTGAAAATACTAACAAGGATAAAATAGTAGGATAGGTAATGTTCGCATAATGCATAGATGTCTAATGTTCGGTTCCTGATATTGGATGGTGCCTATTGGTGGGTATCTGGCAAAACTACAAGCCTAGGTATTCAACCAACTTAAGTCTTGAGGTGGTTTATCGTTGAAATTATCATCATGTTGGCAATATGAGGGTTTCAATTGATACTATGTCGATGAATTTCCGTATTGTCTTCACATGTAGCTGGGGAGATATTCTTGAGTCTGATGCCTCTCTTGATGTATAGGTGAGGTTATCTAGAATTTCTTGAGAACACAATGCCTTAAGGGAATCTATATCGATATCCTTAACTCAAATCAATTATCCTTGGTGAAACTTATTACAGGGAAGTTTGCGTTTAGATAAGGCCATGTTTAATCAAATCACACTACAGTATCGGTTAGGAGGCTTTGTTTATTTCTATAGTTTTGCTTAGCGTACCTTCACAATGTGTTCGATCTTGTAGCTCAGTCTAGCTAGTACCTTTGAATAATAAAATTTGGACAACTAGGTCAGAGATGGTGAGTCGGATGGTCTCTTAGTATCTTAGGATTGTTGTTGGATTATAAATTTTCTTAGTCTAGGTATTATAGTCCCGTAATCCTTTTATTGTTTTTCTTGTATCGAGTAATCCTCCTAATACTTGATAGGGAAAGTCTCTCCTAAAGAAGCCAATGGAAAGTCCAACTTAATGGCTAAGTGGGTGACAGGTAGGGTAAGTATCCAGGGAGAGTTTGTCAGAAAGAGACGTTTATAAAAGAGTTTACTTGTTTAAAACGCTTTTAAATGAAGATTGTTATTAGCAATACTTTAAAAAGTTAACTATTTCCTTCATGGCATAATCCTTCCTGAAGTATACATAGGTGATCAGGCTATGTATAGTTGAGGACAAATGATGCGATGCTTGATTTAGTCAAAATAGTATTACTTTTCTCAAAAGTTTTAGATGGTGTTCAACGCATTGGTATTAAAAATGGTATCCTGATTATTTCCTTTCAAAGTAACATAAAAATTGTCTTGCGTAATAATATTAAATACTTGGCGTAATGACGGAAAAATCAATTTATAGTACGGTAACAAAATAGCTTATTTTAGAAATTCGGTAAAACAATTTCCCCATAGGGTAGTAAAATAGTTTGAAACTAAATTCGTTGAATGGTTTATTGGATACATGGGTAAATCCTACGGAATGGTAATAATCTACTAATCCGTCAAATATGAAATCGGCCTAATCCCTAATAAGACAATGGTATAATGTTGCTAAACGATTGAAAATTGCACAATTGCAATAGAAAATGGAATAAACGAAGGCTACGATTATCACAGAGGTAACAAAAGATAGTCATTACATTAGATAGGAAAGTGCTTAATACTACTAGGTTACACCAACGTACTTATGGAAAGTACCAAAAGAAAAGTACAACCCTAGAGGGCTCAGACTATGGTTTATATAATTAAAACATAAACTTCTTCTTCCAATTCTGGTTTCCCAACTCCGGGCATTCACTCCTGAAGTGTCCCACTACTCCACACTCGCGACAGATTACCGTGAGTTTCTGATACTTTGCGAGGGTGGGAGCCTTGCAATCCTTGGCTTTGTGTCCGAGCTTTTGGCAGTTTCCACATTGAGAGGGGCAAGATCCTTTGTGATGAAACTGACACTTGTTACACTCGGGTAATTTACCTCCATACCCTTTCTTTTGGCTTGACCCAGCAGCAAAGGTCTCCACCACTTCTTGTATCTTAAATGGTTGTTGAGTAGCATTAGCATCGTGATTACCGACCCATTTTCTATTGTTGTTACTATTGTTTCCAGATGTATTGTTGCGAACTATGAGTTCCTTTGCTTCGATCGCCATATGGATAGCTTCAGACATGGCATTGGGTCCCCATGCGATGACCAACATACGAATTTCAGGGGAAAGTCCTCCGACGTACCTTTCAAGTTTCTTACTTTCCGGTTCACCAATTGCAGGGTCTAGTCGAGCAAATTCATAAAAATGAGCAGTATACTTGACAACATCATCTCCTACCATGGTAAGGTTTAGTGTTTCATGTTCTATTGCTCGTAATTCACTTCTTACACAAAAGGCTATACCCATCATCCTTCTTAGTTCCTCCCAAGAGCGTGAGTAAGCATCATCAACTCCTACTATCTTAACATGTGTGGTCCACCGTTCCTGGGCAAGATCCTGAAAAGTGCATGTGGCGAACTTAACCTTGTCTTCCTTATGACAGTCGCCACATCGAAATATCGTTTCTATTTCTTTGAACCATTTGAGAAATTTCTTTGTGTCTCTAATTCCGCTAAAGGAGGGAGGATTACAACCCATAAATTCCACGTGAGTAAATTCCTTGGTGAGGGCGGTAGTTACGTTCCTGGCAATGAATTGTTCAACGGCGGCTTGCGTCATGCTTGGAGTGGTTTGCTTAAATCTATTTCCATCAATCATAAGAGTCCATGAGAATCTATATTTAATAAAAATCATCATATTCATAACACATGAATATAATACATGAAAGTTTCTGTCTATATTGACCAATATCATAGATAGCACAACCATTCCCCTATAGTAGAGTCAATACTTGGTGATTCCGTTTGTACAACAATCAAAATACTACAAGTTTCTTTAACTATGCCACACTTCTCGTGGTTAGGATAGTAGTAAAAGCTAGTAAAGATATAAGTCTAGTCTAGAGATTTCCTGCAGTCCTTTTAAGTGAAACCAGGGCCGTGGCAGCATAAGGTCGAGACAGTCCTGAAGTGGTGTCTGTAGTTGTGCATCGATCATATCCTAGATAGTGTCGGTTCCAAACTAATCCTGAGGAATCTGCGGATGTTCCTATTGAGTCCGTGATCTTGGTTTTATCCACAAGGTGTTATCTAATTCCTGGCAAGTGGAAATGGAAAAGGGAAATGACAATGGTGGTATTCTAAAGGATGAGAATAGCATTGGTGGCGATGAAATCCTAGTGATGAGTTAGGAGATAATGATGATAATAGTAAATGGAATACTACCCTCTTTCGCGCTATCTCGCGACATCTAAGAGGTAAAGTTAAAGTACGCACTATGGGACAACCAATAGTGTAATAAGTGGCTGATGGTGGCGGTAGTACCTGAGTAGTAAGCGTCCTACTAGTGAAGGAAAGAAAATATACTATCGTCCTTGAAATAAGCATCCTAATAGGTCCATTAAGATTAAGTCTGAATACTCTACCAAACGGCATTCTATGTATGGGCTGGATGTTAGGAAAACCTCGTTCCTATAACAATTCAATGGTGCTAATGGCGGCGTAAGTGTAACTGGTAGTACAATGGTAGTGGAAGATGACAAGGCATCTTTAATGTCGGAATCCGACGAAAGGATAACAGGGTGTGTATCTGAAGACATGTCACTTGTGAACCAGGTCAAAATAATCATATATATATGAGTATGGGTATAAATAACTCGCATAGTGTGTGCATGAAACGACATGTGTAATGAATATGCACCTATGATGAAATGATGAGATGCTATGATGATGTGGTTATAGTCTAGGGTCCAAGATACATCCTAGTTCGCTATAACCTGGCTCTGATACCAATATGTCACACCCCTAATTTACCTGACTTGCAGCGGAATGGAATGCCTGAGGGTGTAACTGTCATACCATCACAACAAGGATATATTGAACGACCTAAAGTGTCGTTTTGAAAATACATCGTTTGATTCATTCAAAATATTCAGAGTTATAAAACATAGGTCCCAAACGTCTTAGAAAGGTTTAAAGAAATAATTTAGTACAATCAAACGATAGTTCATAAGTGCGTGAAATCCAAAATGAGACGCGTCATCTTTGATTCTCAAAGAAATGACTCTATGCATGTCATGAGGCATATGTCTTAGTTACCTGAAAATACATTGCGAAAACGGTCAACATAAAGTTGGTGAATAATCATAGGTTTGTAAATTAAATCGTATGTACATAAGCCACAAGTATAAAGTAAACCGACAAGAATGTCAAAAATGCTACATTGGCTCTTAAGCTCATGACCCCGAAGCTAGACTTTGTAATGGCCCCACCAGAGTGTTTACCAGACACTCAAATTGTTAAGACATGAAATGCATTCGTCCCGTTGGAGCAACCCAAACACGAATGGAGGCGTCACCCTCAATAGATCTATTCACTCACTCTCGCTTGGAAATATAATTAACGGTTCGGAATTTGTAATACTTGGGCATGTACAAAAATAGTTGGTGCAATGTATTCTCCCCCGTGGGATTTGAAATCAAATAAGTAATTGAAAACGGGGCTATGAAAACTCACCTTAAGTGATAGTACGATGAGATGATATGATCGGGACAACAAGTCACGTACACTAGCCGCAACCTAAATGAATGAGTATGATCTAATTTAGATCATGAAATGTTGTAATGAATAATCATGCACATGATACCTATACCACTCGTAACTTGAAAATATTTGATATCGTCAAAGTAGGAAATTTCTATACTTAGGAAAAATAAGTCCAATTTAGAAGTATAGAACTTGTCGTAATATATCGTATATAAAATGTTAGTGTTGTATTCCTCGTCTTGAAAACCTTAAAATAACGTCTAGTAGTTGCGTAAATAGACCTTGGGTCGTACGTATTTTGTTAGTTAGAAATAACTCCTTGAATGAGAAATCTAGAAAATAAATCATTTAGTACGTAGTTATATTATTTTCTAGTAGTGACTATAATTATATATATAGTTTTGACAATGTTAAAACGGGTATATAGTTTCGCCCCTGGGTATAACTTGGTCGTTTTAAGCTCATTTTCCTCGTTCTTTATATCCACGGATTCGTTTCAGTATGTATTAATATATTTTCGATAACTCGGCTTCACTAGGTTACGTCTAACGCCTCTATTTGTCCGTCTAAAATTGTCAAACAGCATGCAGTTTTACAGAAATTAGTTCTCGTCATTAAATTTACAAAAATCATATCTCCTTCGTTATAAGCTCGTTTTAATCCGTTCTTTCGCCAAAAGTTTCGTTTTTGAAAGTATCTTCTAAATCTTTGGTCAAAAATTAACCACCATCTACTTATTTTTCCATGTTTTAAAAATAGGGACAGTAGGTAATTATATTGTTTCAAAAACCATTTCTAGGGTTCCAATCTAGTTCTAACTTTAACCAAACCACTTTCAATCACCACAAAACTAGTCTAATCCTACCATACACCTTCTTAGGGTGTCATGGGTCCTTAAACATCATTAATCCACTAGGTCTAACAAGGGTTTTTCATGTATTCATTTTCTAGGGCTCAAAGTTAAGTATATACAAAAATGGAGTGGTATAAGCTACTACATGCATGAGTTCTTGTAAGAAAAGTATATAATCATAGTAATAACTTGTAAAAATTATGAAATGAGTTGTGTTAACTTACTTTGAAGGTTTAGGGAGTTTAGATGATGAAAAACCTAATAATCCTTGAGTTTTTATTCCAAAACTCCAACAAGGATGACTAAGTGAACAAGTTTATACTTTGATCTTTGAAAAATTGTTGTTCTTGCTTCTTCTTCTTGCTTAGGCCGAGCACACCAAGGAGCCTAAAAATGTATCAATGGCTTTAGGAGAATGAAGCTGGTTGAAGCTATGCAAGAAGAGTTGTTGCAGTTCAAACTTCAGAAGGTTTGGGTTCTGTGTGATTTGTCTGATGGAATGAAGGTGATTGGTACTAAGTGGGTCTTCAGAAACAAGAAAGATGAAAGAGGAATAGTTGTCAGGAACAAAGCTAGATTGGTTGCTCAAGGATACACTCAGGAGGAGGGTATTGACTATGAAGAAGTTTTTGCTCCTGTTGCAAGGATTGAGGCTATTAGATTGTTTTTAGCTTATGCATCATTTATGGGCTTTACTGTCTATCAAATGGATGTCAAGAGTGCTTACCTGTATGGTAAGATTTATGAGGAGGTCTATGTCTCTCAACCTCCAGGCTTTGAAGATCCTCAACACCCTAATAAAGTGTATAAAGTGGTTAAGGCTCTTTATGGCTTACATCAAGCACCAAGGAAGTAGTATGAAACCTTAGCTACTTATCTGTTGGATAATGGGTTTCATAGAGGAAAGATTGATCAAACTTTGTTCATCAAGAAATACAAGGGTGATATCCTACTGGTTCAAGTATATGTTGATGATATCATCTTTGGAGCTTCAAAACAAGAGATGTGCAAAGAATTTGAAAAGTTAATGAAAGATGAGTTCCAAATGAGTTCTATGCGAGAACTTACTTTCTTTTTGGGACTACAGGTTCAACAAAGTAAAGAAGGCATCTTTATCAGTCAAGACAAGTATGTGACTGAGATTATAAGAATGTTTCACTTTGCTGATGCAAAACCTTCAAATACCCCTGCTGACAAGACTACTCATCTATTGTTAAAGAATGCTAGTGGAGCAGATGTTGATGTACACACTTATAGATCTATGATTGGGTCATTGATGTATCTCACCTCATCAAGACCAGATATTATATTTGCTGTGTGTGCTTGTGCAAGATTTCAAGTCACTCCAAAGACATCTCACATGGCTGCAGTAGAGAAGATTTTCAGGTATTTGAAGACATATCCTAATCTAGGATTGTGGTATCCAAGGGAATACCCTATGGAGTTGATTACATACTCAGACAGTGATTATGCTGGTGCAAGTTTAGATAGAAGGTCAACTACAGGAGGATGTCAATTTCTTGGATGTAGATTGGTGTCATGGCAGTGCAAGAAACAGACTATGGTGGCCACTTCAACCACTGAAGCAGAATATGTGGCTGCTGCTAGTTGTTGTGCTCAGATTTTATGGCTTCAGAATCAACTATTGGATTATGGGTACAATTTCATGAACACCATTATTTATATAGACAATAGTAGCACCATTTACATTATTAAAAATCCTGTGCAACACACTAGAACTAAACATATTGAAATTGTACATCATTTTATTAGAGATTGTTTTGAGAAAAAGCTCATTAATGTTGTCAAAATTCACACTGATGACAATTATGCTGATTTATTAACAAAAGGGCTTGATGTGGGTAGGTTTCAGTACTTGGTAACATGTATTGGAATACTAAATCCATAAACTTTTGATGTCTAATGGTCTCTAGTGTTGCAGGATAGTTTTTAATGTGCTATTATTGTTTGTATATGCTTGTATGGTTTTCCACTAATCAATATGCAGAAGATTTAAAGAACAGTGGGAACTATGGTACATACAGTGGAAAGATTTGCTCTAACAGTGGTAAAAGGAAAAAGATTAAAAGGACTTCCAATTTATTCATTATCAGCTGAAACAGAGTATATTCTTTCAAGAGACTAATCCAGAACACAAGAACAATAAAAGACAAACACAAAACACCCAACCTAACACCTAAGATCTTCAGACACTACTCCATAGGCTTCTTCCCTTTGCCCTCATACTCATGCTTGTTCTTAGAGGTTTTCTTTCTCTTCTCATCAAAAGAAAGTTGCTTTCTTGGACAAGCAAGCCCAAGCACTTGTGGTGGAGGCTTCAGATCTTTTGCAGGCTTTGAAGGTTCAGGCCACTTCATGTTGTTAATGGCAGACTTCAGGGCAGTTGTGAGAGCTTTTGGGAGTTCCTTTGATAAGGTGTAGGTTGGATCATCACCCTTTGAAGAAGAACTTGAATGAAATTCAAGAGATGGAGCAGGTGCATCAGAGATCTTCTTGTTTGACCTCATGTTTGTTGATGTAGCTGAAGCAACACTTGGTTGAAAGTATCCACTCCATCCAGCAGAATGTTCCTCAGAATCTGAACAATAACTGATTTCCTCATCAGAGGAGATGTACATAATTGGAAACCAACTTATTATGCTGATTAGGGTTTGTGAAAGTGATCATGTGTTTGATATAGATTTATGTGTTTTGAGACCCCTTTTATAAGGAAAGTCAAGGCCGAGGGTTAATTAATGAAGGATATTTACTCCTATCTGTTTTGGCAGGTTGGAGGAGTAAACATAGATATTATCGGGTTGACTTTGGTGCAATAACTTTATAAATAGTAACTTGGTTAAAAAGTTACTTTGGGTTAACTAATATTGGTTAAGTTTGGTACTTGTTTCTTTTACAAAGTAAAAACCAATATTTTCTGAAGGATTGGAGTTATAAGATGTGTATCTAAGACACATAACAAATGGTTATTGATTCACCATGTCTAATCAACATAAGAATCAACTAGTCCAGAGCAAACGGCTCCTGGTAAAGACATTACAAATCCGTTCATGGTTGATAGTTTACCAAAAACTATATGGTTATCAACTCACCATATTCCTAGTGATGAAGAGTTGGCTAGTCCATAGCAAACGGCTCATGGTAAAGACATATCAAATCCATTGATAGTTGATAGTTTGCTAAAAAACTATGATAAGAGCAGCTAATTTTCATTGTTTTACTTACCACTGCTCTTTGAAATTTTGTGAAAATTTACCACTACTAGTTCACAGTTACCACTGCAAGAGTAATTTTGACCACTGGTGAACTAGCCGTTACAACTGTTGTGTCAGTAATCTTATTTTTCACTAGCCGTTGTAAAATAACAATATTTCCATATTAATAGGGTAACTTTTTATGTATTATCTATTTACCAATTCTAATTTATTCTTTTTCTAAAGATAAATTCTTTCTAAAGATAATTCATATTCCGTTTAATAATCCAAACCATATTAGTATATATTCATAATCACACGGCTTGATCCTTATTGTCGATTACTAACACTTTTATCTCTAAATCACAAAATTATGGCGATTCTTAACTTTGCAGATGAGCACAACCAAGTGGCCTACTTACAAAAGTCAAACGAAAAGAGTGGTCCCGTTTTCCATCAGATTGTGGATTTTCTGAATTCAACCCATATAAGGTATGCTTTAACTGTTAATCCCACAATCTATGTTTCTCATATCAAACAGTTCTGGAACACTGTGGAGTCCATAACTATTGAACAGGGAGACACACATAAATTTTTGGAAGCTCTTAGAGCCACAGTGGATGGGGTAACTATTGATGTTACTGAGTCATTCTTGAGGAGAGTTCTCCAATTGGATGATCTCAATGGTATCATCACATTACCCAATTCAGATATTTTCAAAAATATTGCTTCCATGGGGTATGATACATCTGATCAAAAAGTAAATTTCAGAAAAGGATGTTTTTGTCCCCATTGGAGATTTTTGATACATACTCTTTTGCATTGCCTAAGTCCTAAGAAAACATCTTATGAACCGTTTGCATCAACCATGGCTTACCCTTTGGTTTGTTTGGCAACTGATAGGACTTTCAATTTTTCAAAGTTTATTTTTAATAATATTAAAGGCAATGTAAAGAGTTCTTATAAATTTTTGATGTATCCAAGGTTTGTGCAAGCAGTGCTAAATGGATTTCAACTGCAACCACACAAAAGAGTTTATCCAACCCCCTGTCTTAAGCCAAAAGTTTTTCAAAATATGTGTAAGGCTTCAGAACTTTGGAATGGGGAGGTTAGACCACTTTTTCCTGAAATGCTTTCAAAGATTTCTCAAGTACAGGGTGAAGATGAAACAATCCCAGTTGTATCTCATCACACACCCTCTATTGTTGTCCCATCCATTCAACACACCCCTGCAATAACTCACACATATGAGAGGAGGCAAAAATAGCCAACTCCTCCCATGACAACATTGCATGTTGATGAGCCTTTTGGTTTAGGAACAAGCAGTGGTGGTTCAAGGCTTCATTCTAGTCCAACTAGAGAAGAGCCTGAATCAATGCCCCATGATTCACCTCTCCCAACAGGTAATACAATTGGAAATGTTGAGGGCACTGTGCAACTCAAGGAATTGATGGAACTATGTACCAAGTTAATCAAACAGGTTACAGCTTTGGAGAAAGATCTGGCAATGACTAAGCAAACTTATGCCACAGAGCTTAATCTGATGAAGGCAGAGATTAAAAGACTACAGGATGAAGTAAAGAGTCTAAAGAAGCATAAATCTTCCGCTCCATCTTTTTCAGGATGATGACTCAGTATTCTTTGATGAAGATTTGGTGAATTCTCCCAAACAGGGGAGGATAAATACTGATGCAGAGTTTAAAGGGAGGAGATTGGATTTTGAACGAGATTTTGGTGAATTAGATGCTTCTGAGAATTTCAAGATGGTGCAGAGGGAACTAAAGATGATTTTGCTGAAGCAGTGGAAACTCATCAAGTCACAGTGGAAACTGAAACACAGGTAGTGGATGTTGATGAGGTAGAATTTCAAAGAAAAAGATTGGAAAAAGGAAAATTTCCTGTTGTTGTTGAATTATCAAAGAAAGAACAAGCTCAGATTGATCATGATGCTGAAGTGGCTAAGA
The DNA here is from genome assembly GCA_030686995.1 of Artemisia argyi. NCBI lineage: Eukaryota > Viridiplantae > Streptophyta > Magnoliopsida > Asterales > Asteraceae > Artemisia > Artemisia argyi. The sequence continues at coordinate 34,676 of JARVZY010001608.1, read as the reverse complement.
AATTAGTTAAAGATGAAACTGCAATGCTGAAGAAAAAGCAAGAGGAGAATGAAATTGCAAGTTTTATGGAAGCTAAAAGGTTGGATAATTTGGAAACTGTTATGGCAGAACCACTTTCTGTTGTTCCACCAACCATATTATATGAGAAACCTCCAATGTTCACTTATGTGCCTACAGAATAAGAAATTGAGTTCCTTATTGCAAATGATCAAGTGATAAGAAAGAAGGGAGTAGAACTCATTGCTAATACAACTTTAAATGAAGATCAAAGGTCTGCTCAATTGAAAGATTTTATTCAGATGAAGAATGATCAGGCTCTTGATGATATTATTGGCACAGTGAGAAAGGGTCAAAAGAAACAAAGACAACCAACAAAGGCACAAATCATTCATGAGATGAAGATATATTGTTGTCATGTTGGAAATTGGAAGATGGCACAGTTCAAAGGTATGTCCCCAGATCAGATAGAAGGTATTTATTACAGGGTTAAAAGAAAAGACAGTCATTTCATCCCTATGGATAAAGAACCTACATTTATGAAGACAAAGAGATCAGGAGTGAGTCTTGAATCCAAAGATGCTAAGAAATTGAAGACTCAGGAGTCATCTCACGAAAAAGAAGATGTCAGCAAGTTGACTCAAGAACAAGTTACATACATGATTGCTATTGAAACCGATGTGCTGAATATAGAACCTTTACAAGCAAGATATCCAGCATTTGGTGTTGCATGGAAGCTTCTCAGAACTGGCAATATCACAAGTATTTGCAGAGATTTTGAAGATGTTGTAAGATCTTGTGATAGAGAAGACCTGGATACTTTGTGGAGGATTATTCAAGCTCAGTCCAAGAATGATGAACTTGTTGATGTCAAGGCTCAAGAGTTGTGGGTTCACTTTAGAAGATTATATGAACCTGACCCAAGTGACAGGTATTGGAGATTTGAAGCTCACAATATGAATACTCTATGGAAATTCTATGATTCAAGTGTTGTACATCATGTTTCTACTCAAGATGGAGTTGATGTGTTTATGTTAGCTAGAAAAGAATATCCATTAAGAGCAGGTGTTCTTACAGTTATGATGTCAGTCAAGCTTAGATGTTGGGAATGAAATGAAATCATAGAAGATTTGTTACAAAGAATTTATGCTCAAAGTGTGAGAGCTGAGAAGGAATTAAGATCAAGAAGATAAGTGTTTGGAAGAATTCCCATATCCTCATATTTATTAAGTATTTGAAGAAACTTATTGATTTACATAATAATCATAAGTTTAGGGGAGCATTGTTGGGAATTATCTTATTAGTTACCACGGCTAGTATGGAGATTACAACTGCTGAAGAATGCACTTGCAGTGGAAACTAATTACCACTGCAAGTACATATTATTACCACTGCTACCAGGATAACTATTAGGAAACTTGTATAGATAAATATAGAATAGATCTTCTGTATATCTTATTCTATTATCTTGATACGTATCTTGTACAAGAGGACTCCTTGTGCTATAAAAGGAGATCCTAGGTCTAGGGTTAAAATATAACTCTCATACATTTTCTAGAGCTTCAAGTTGTAAACCTAGTGATATTAAGATCACTCATATTATTATCTTTAATAATATTGGAGCTAACAGTTTGTTTCATTCATTGTTCTCAATCATATACAACTGTTCTACATTACTCTAGAGCTTTTAAGTATCATTAAGTAGATTCATCATACTTAGTGGTATAACTCAAAGTATCATTATAACACATTCTAAGGTGTATTAGATCCATCAGCTTGGACTAATAGTTTACCGACTTTTAAAAGTAAAAAATTGTAAATTTTTATAAACCAACCTTTTGTATGTTTTTCTACCCGCGAGAGTTAACCCTTTAAAATCCATTTGAATTTTGTATAATTTTTATAAAGTTCTTATGAGGTTTATACATAGTGAAGATAGGTTAAAGGTTTGTTATTAATGTCATAATAAAACTATAAACCTTAAAGATAAAACTTAAAGCGCAAACATTAAAAACATTCCGGGATTAGGATGTCAAGCCTAATTTGGTCCCCTTTATTCAGACCATAATTCTCCTCTCCGTACCTATTATTTGGAACCTGAAAATGTACAATAATGTGTAAGGCTATGTTTTGTGCAGAGCTTTTCGTTGCGATGAGCTGGTGACCCAATGAGCTTTTTAATTTTTATTGTTCGTTTGGTATAAGAACAGTCAGCTTTCCTATTTTTTAGGAATGCTCATTCTTCCAATGCTTCTTTAAAATAATATGATCATTTTTTAAAATCAAGAAAAATAGTTTAACATTCTTATATGAAGCTATAAAACTAAAAAAACTAAAATGTTTGAAAGTAACTCTATTAACTAATTTAAGTTACAGTGATATTAAATATAAAGTTACAGTGAATACATAATGAAGGATTCTACTATGAAGCTATAAAACTAAAAAAACTTGCACAATGTCTTGGATGTCGTTAATGAGTTATCGGGGAGCTAAAAGTTTTGAACCAAATAAACTTGAAAAAGTTGAGACATACTCTCAACTGCAAAATTCAGGATCACTCATATTTTTTTATTAGTTTTTCCAAAGAATAAAAGGATTATTTAGTTTATAGGGAAAATTGTCTAAAATTACATCTAACTTGCCACTTTTTCCTATTGTATGCATGAACTTTTTTTTTCCTATTGTATGCATAAACTAACTTAATCTTCCTATTTTATCAATATTATGGCCGAGTTATGACATCGCAATACTTAATCACACTAATTACGGTGTAACTAATAGAATAAAAACACAAAATATTGATACAATAGGAAGATTAAGATAGTTTATGCATAAATAATAATAATAATAATAATAATAATAATAATAATAATAATAATAATAATAATAATAATAATAATAATAATAATAATAATAATAATAACAATAACAATAAAAAACCAAGGTGTGTACTGTGGGCGATTGGTGTTTGTGACGATGGGATCTCCTTGATCCGCCGTCATCCCCGTCCACTCCAACATCTGGGATTCAACTTTCAGTTGGATCGTCACTTCCGTAGTGTTGTGGTTCTCGTCGTTGCGTTTCCTCTGTTACTGGGTCGTGGGTTTTGGGTGAGTTGTGGTCACGCTTGTGGTGTGCCCCTTGCGCTCTCTCATTTTCCACGTCGGTGGTCTCTCCTGGGTCCTGGAACATCTTGCTCGTGGGTCTTCCTGGTCGTGGGTGTACTGCTTGGGTAAAAACAGGCCGTCGGTTGGGGTGAAAAATTGCGTTGCGGTTTACTTTCCCGCCTTGTGGCCTCGTTTTGAATTTTGGCCCCTTGCGGTTGCTTGTGGGGTGATTGCGGTTTTCCCTGTGGTTTCTGGATATAGTTTGTGGTTAGGGGTGTTGCGATTAGGTCCCTTTATGTGTTGCGTTTGACTGGCTTGGTAGGCGGTTTATTATTCTCAGGTGGGGCCCGCTCCATTGACTTTCCTTAGTGGCTGAGATATTGTAGCATATATTGAGATCCTTTTTTTTTGTGTTGTTGGGCCCTTGGTTTTCATTGGGCTTTTCGTTTGGCATATTAAGGGTGCCATTGGTTTTCATATTGGTACAATAAAAGTTATATTCCTTATTATGGCTAATCTTGGTGCATTGCGGATTTCATGTCCGTTACAAGGGCATGAGGGGTGCAGTGGCGGGAATGAGAAAGGGTTCACTAGGAAATATTTTATTGATCACCTTGGCACCCGCCATTTTAAGACTGATGAATTGAAGGCTTCTCACAAAACGCGTATTGCGAGTGACGTCTCGTTGTTTTCTGCTCTTGACCAGGCGCTTCATCAAGCGGGTATTTGGCTTTGTGGGGAGTGTTTTTGCTCTCACACTTTCAGTAAGATTTGCAGACATACCGGTGGTGATGTGGTCCCAGCGCCTCGGTTTGATGATGTGACGATTTACTGTATTCCTCTACCCATGAGGCCGGCCCTGAATATGGTCAATGAGGGGGTCGCGGGTGAGTCGCATGGTACTCTCACTTTTGACAGGGGTTTTGTGGGGGATGCTTCTAGGGTGCCCCCTCTGGTTGGTGAATCCGACTACGACGTCAACCTCCTTGAGCGGGTTTTCTCAAAAAAAATACGTACGGTTAAGAGTATTCCCCCTCGGGCGAGACTTGGATTTGCTAAGATTTTTCGTGGGGCGTTGGATATGGTAATATTGAGATCGGGGGACTTATCTGCATGGGTGCAACTCCTTATTTTACCGTCCTATGTGCTCTCCGCCTTTGTGCCAACCAACAGAACTCAACGTCGTTCCGGTGAAAGAGAACGCTGCCAGCTCGATTGTATTTCCCGCGCCATCCTCAGATGGAGGGATCCCGCAGACAGGCTTTGTATGGTGATGGATCGGTTGGTCGAATTGCCTTCATCTTCGAAAGGGGGGGGTGAGACGTAAGGACCAAAACGGGGTCAACCTGGGTCAGTGCAAGCTTAAACTTGGGGACGGGCATTTTACTGCTGCTATTAAGGTGCTCACGTCCTCTGGAATCGCCCCATCCACACCTGACACTCTATTGGAGCTTGAGGCCAAACACCCATATGCCCTCCAGCCGATCCCGCCCCCTTTGTCACTCGATGAGGACGCCCTTTCTGTCGATAAGGACTTGGTGCTCAACAGGATCCGCAGCTTCCCCAAAGGGACGTCGTGTGGCCGTGATGGGCTGCGGGCACAACATTTGATAGATATTTTGGGAGGGGCGGCGACTGCTATTGCTGATGACCTGCTAGGGTCCATTACTGGAGTTTTTAACTTGTTCCTTGGTGGAAAGTTCCCTAGTCAATTGGGGGAATATATTGCTAGTGCTCCCTTGACTCCCTTAGTCAAGCCGGGCGGTGGTATACGCCCTATTGCTGTTGGCACTGTTTGGCGTAGGCTTGTGTCAAAGGTTGCCTCCTCTTCGGTCGGTGATTCTATGAACTCTTACTTGCAGGATTTTCAATTTGGGGTTGGAGTCCCTGGGGGATGTGAAGCTGTCCTTCACTCTGTAAATAGGCTCATTGAGTCTAAGGGGCGTGAAGTTGGCCTTTCCATGCTTTTAGTGGACTTCAAGAATGCTTTTAATCTTGTTGACAGGAGTGTCTTGCTTCAGGAAGCTAGGAGGCGATGCCCTCCTATTGCACCATGGGTTGAGTTCTGTTATGCGCGCCCTGCCAGGCTCTATTACGAGGACTCCATCCTATGGTCATGTCAGGGTGTCCAACAAGGTGATCCGTAGGGCCCTTTGTTGTTTGCCCTAGCTTTGCACCCTTTAATTCATGCTATCAACCAGACATGTGAACTTACCCTTCAGGCGTGGTACCTCGATGATGGTACCATTGTTGGGGACACGTCCATGGTCGCCAAGGCGCTTAACATCATTAGGACAGAGGTCCCCGCTCGTGGCTTGTTTTTAAATGTTGACAAGACAGAACTCTTCTGGCCTGTCGAAGACCCTAGAAGCAGAGTGGAGGGTGTTTTTCCTATAAATATTGCTCGCCCGCTCAATGGAGTCAAACTCCTTGGCGGTCCGGTTAGTTTAGACGCAGGCTTCTGTCGGGATTTGGCTTCCAAAAGGGTCTCCAAAACCATGCATTTAATTGAGGCGATTAACAAACTTAACGATCCGCAATGTGAACTTCTCCTTTTGCGTAATTGTGCAGGAGTTTCAAAACTATCGTATGCTTTGAGAACATGTTCCCCCTTGCACTTATCAGAGGCCCAAGGTCAGTTTGATCAGATGTTACGTGCCTCTTTGGAGAAGATTGTTACTGCCTCAGGGCCAGGGTTCGGTGATTGGCAGTGGAGGCTTGCCACTCTTCCAATAAAACTCGGCGGGCTTGACATCCTTTCAGCTGGGGATATCGTCCAGTACGCTTTCCTCGCTTCTCGGATGCAAACGAATGACTTACAGGATAAGATACTCACCAAAACGGGTATTGCTACACGAGGCCCTTCATTCCAGTATGCTTCGGACATATTCAACGCTACTTGTAACACCGACTTCCTCACTGTCACCGGGGGCGCTCCTGCCCCCCAAATGATGAAAACCTTGGCAAAGTGTTATTTCGGTGTCATTGAGAAAGATCTGGTCTCCAAGTACTCGCTAAGTCCAAGGCAGGTGGCCGTACTTAGTAGTATCCGCGGCCCACATGCGCAAGACTTCCTCTTCGCCATCCCTATTGACGGTCTCGGACAAAGGATGAATCCCCGCCAATTTTGATCGGTGTTATGCTACAGGCTTATGGTACCTATGTTCTCTGAAGGGAGCTTATGCCCGAGTTGTAATGTGCACTATATGGACCAGTGGGGGGATCACGCGGTTCATTGCGCTAGCGAAGTGGGTGTTAAGTTCAGGCATAATCTGGTGCGTGATATTCTTGTTGATATATGCTCCAAAGCCGGGATTATGGTGCGTAAAGAGGCTCCAATGGGATTTCTTTCGGAAGAAGGGAGAGAATTACGTCCTGCAGATGTGCTATTGTTTAACTGGTTCCAAGGTAAGGACGTGTGTTTGGATGTGACTGGGGTCTCCCCATTTGCTGGGACTGGGATATCGACATGGGCTCCTGGGGCTGCGCTGAGTAATGCTGTGGAAAAGAAAAGGAAGAAGTATGCATCCAAGTGTGAAGACAATGGATACAAGTTCGTTCCCTTTGCTTTTTCCACTTTTGGGGAACTTGATGTAGAAGCTCAGAATACTCTCTCGCGCATTGGGAATATTGCCAGCAGCCACTCGAACGTTAAGAGCGGTGCTTTCATTTTTTATCGAGTCAGCTTGTGTATTCAAAAAGGAGTGGGAGCACAGATTGTGTCTAGACTCCCCTCCAATTTCATGTAATTTTCCTGCGATTCAATGAAAAATAATAATAATAATAAAAATAAAAAACATAAAATAAAATAAAAATAATAATAATAATAATAATAATAATAATAATAATAATAATAATAATAATAAGTTCATGCATACAATAGGAAAAAGTGGCAAGTTAGATGTATTCTATGAAGTCTAATATTTAATGTGGTTTGGTGGGAATAGTTAGCGCCACAATTGAGTGATCAGTTTCGGGAAGTAGGAGGGTGTCAAATTAAAATTAAAGGCACGAAATACTATCCTCTCTCTCTACTAATCCGACTACACACACAACAATATTAAAAGGTTTTTCTCCACTCATTCTCTCTCTACACCAAAACCGTTAATTCTTCCACTTGGCAGAATTCTGTGAGTAGGCAGTTTTGTAGAATGATTTATTGGAGGATTTAGCATTTTCTTTTAATTTATTGTGGATCAACTACTATTTAATACGGAGTGTATAAGTTTTAAAATTGTCTCCAAAATTGTAGATATCGGTTTAGGTGGAATCAAATCTTTTATATAATAAAGGAATTACATAATTTCGGAGTTTTTTTTTTAATAAAGGAATTACATCTACCTCAAATTGCGACGGTGACGACAACGGCGGGAGGTGGCGGCGACGGTCGGCGGTGGAGGATGACACGAGAGATTAAGGGTAAAATAGTGTATGTGTTTTTTTTGGAGTTGAGAAAAAAAAATGAGAAAGAAAAAAGTGAGAATGGTAGAATGCGCTTTTAAATTTCTTAGTTAAAATTTAGAAAATGAAAATTTCATTTTTTTTGAGAATTGTTGGAAAAAAATGTGACTAAACGAATTTTCAATTTTTTCATTTTCACATGTAAATTTTTCTAGGAAAATGGGATATTTTTCATCAACCAAGCGCACCTTTTAAACATGTAGAGTAACTTATACGACGAACACACTAGCAAACTGATTGACTTACACTTTTATGTGTTTTGGCCTTTGGGTACTTTAATCGAGGATATATAATTTAGTTAAATAAATGCAAGAACAGGGTTCCTTGTTACATGTCAACGGTTAATTAACCATGCCAAAAAAGAACCCAATTAAGTCCATTATAACGTTTAATGTATGAATGTATCGATGGAGTAGCTTTGTCTTCCCGCAGTCGTAATTTCATTGGATTATCCAGATCATATATACTTGCAAAGTAAGCTTAGGACTTGCTACAATTCATACTTAAACCCAAAAGACACATCTAAACATGTAGGTTCAAAGTAGTCCATAGTACAAGTGCACGTTGACAATTATTAATCTTAACAACAAAAGACAGGTGTGCTTTGACAATCATTAATGACAAGATCCACCAATATTGGCCTTCATGAAGAAGTTTACGACCCTCCTCGTTCTATGATTAGCATTGTTGAAGAGGATGCGCATGGAAGTCTACGAATCTCGAGTTCTTCATCAATAGAAACGCGGTAACTAAGTTTTAACCGTGCTTTCTTTAGAACCGGTGACTTAGCTATGATGAGTTTCACAAGTTCCATTTCAGAAGACGAGTTCCCGAAGCTTTCCATCTCGAAATACTCAAGATGATCCAAGGTGAAGCCAAAGTAGTCATGTAAATCAAGAAAGTTCATGGAAATTGGTGAAGCATCAGGCTCCTCAGAAACCTAATTGCAAAAGAATCCAAAAATGTCAATAAAATCATAAAAGAACAAGGGAAAATGACCAAACGAACCTTCTTCACGATAAAATAGACTGATTTTCGTGACAAAAATATACTTTTTCGGCGATAAAAAGAGTAAGTTGCAGATAATTAACGTATTTCATGAAACCTGTCAAGCAATGAAAGGTCAGCTTTGTAAACACAAATGCCAAGAAAAGGTGTAGGTCTCATATGAAGGTTGTTTGGTGGTTTCCCTGAGATAAAAATTAGCATATGTAATACCATTATTTACCGAAAGGACAATTTTCTCTAAATTTGGGGAGTTCCTGATCAAATGAAATGTAGAAGACATATCATCTTGTACGTTAAAATACACGTCGATATATAGACATTTGAGGGGGACTGCTGTAGTTGGAAACTTCAGTGGCATACCACCTGCAGACAAGTCCTTAAACCGGATACAAAAACAAAGATCAGAAAACACAATACTATCATATGAGATAAAACCTTTAATATAAATATTACCTCCATCCAAGACCCTTCGATATGCAATGTCCTAATCAAAGGCACACACTGTAAGAGCTCAACAAATGTAAACTCTGCCTGATATGGACTACCAAGCTGCATTAAAATACTAACATAATTACATCTTCACCGTGAAATACTACGTGAGTGGTCATATGATTTTTTTAAAACATACCAAAGGAACATCTGTAACTGGTGGGCAATTGGAGAGGAAATGTTTAAACATATCACCAACATTCTTGACATGGTAACAACACAAGCCCGTCAACCTACTAAACCCATTCGATGTTGATAGAAGTCCAAAATCGAATTTTTTTAGTTCTAGATATTCCAGTCCTTGCAGTGAGAAGAACGAAGAGGATAGTTTCTTGAAGGAGTAACAATTAAACTTAAGGATCAACTTTTTCACAATATTGCTCATTGAAAGATAGCATATTATCAGGTCAAACAACGAGTCACTATCAAGTGGGGCATCGAGGTCATTATCAAGTAGGGAGACATCGAGATTGAACTCAAGTATCAAACCCGTGTGTTGTAACAAAATATCGATGATGGCATTGGCATATTTATATTTCCTCAACTGTCTGCACATGGATGGTTCAACCAATGTGTGATCAAAAACAAATTTAGGCATACCTGTCCAACAAAACCTCCATTTCCTTGATAAAATACTTGTTCTAACTGCTTCTTTGATTTGTATAAGAGTTAGAATATTTTCAATTATGTTCTGAGGCAGGCTACTGATTCTATCCGAATTGACGGATTGAACTTTCATCTTCTTACAATAATGTCTTACTCCACAAGGCTGCAATGTAGAATGCAAAACCAAATTATATTACTATCTAACATTCCTTAATTACTGATATTAGCCATGCATATTTAACTCGGTATTTAAATGGAACATAAATTATTGCTCAAATATGTGAGCGGGTCTTGTATACAAAGTAGATGAATTGCTTATACCCACATACTCAACCTAAATCATAGAATAGTAAATCCCTTACTACAAAACATGATGATCCAGAAAGTCAAAACTAATACGCATATAAACAATTATATGTGATATTTATCCTGTGAGCTTATCAAAGTTTTCACAAGCCCATTTTAGCGAATTTTGTATTCTAATAAAGCTCATAAACCGGAAATAAGCTGTGGGTGGAAGGGGGGAGCTTATTTTGGGCTTATGAGCTTGTTGTTTAAGCTTCATTTTGGGCTTATGAGCTTATTTGACTCAACTTATATTTTACAAACCCATTTTTTTAAACCTTATTTTTCAATTCATGAGCTAAATAAACTCATAAGCCCAAAAATAAGCTAAAGAAAAACCCCCTTAAAACAAACTCGAATCATAAGCCAAAATCCCAAACACCCCCTAAATTATGTAGTATATATTGATGGATCTAAGCTATAAAATGAAAAGGGGTTTATGAAATAGAAATAATCAAACCTCTTTCTTAAATTGTTTAGCCGGCAGATTTGCAATGTTGGAAGCTTTCACTCATTTTGATTTGCAATGAAAAGGGTTTGTTGGGAAGTGTATATAGATAGTAGCGATGGGCCCCTCACCTATGATAGAATCATTCCTCCCCTCTTGGAATCCTATGGAGTATGGATAATATCTAGCGAAAATTACTGCAGACCCCTGTGGAAAACTAGAAGGGGGGGTTGAATACTTTTACGTCCTTTTAAAATTTATAAACACAAGTTTGTTTTAAAAACTTCGATTCTAGTTTATGTGAACTCAATACTTGCACTATATGCACAATTGTATGGTAACTAACTAACAAAGCTAATATAGTAAAGATAAATAAATAAGTAATGAGAAGAGTTAGAAAGATCAAACCACAACACAAGGATTTATAGTGGTTCGGCTACAAGGACACCTTCCTTGTTCCTACTCCACTCCCCGAGTCACCTACTCGAGAGTTTTCTTCACTATGTCAACAAACTCCCTTTTGGCGGAGAAAACCTTACACACCAATTTACACACCACACAACTTCACAACTTGATCACAACTTCTACACAACTTCTTCACACCAATATACTACACACCAATCTTCTACTTCACACCTATCTTCACACCTAACCTACTTCACTACTTATCAACTTCTATTATCTATACAACTTCTATATCTTGTACACAATTAATCACAAGCACAACACAATATTCACAAATGAATATATTTACACTATGCACAACTACTCTTCAACACTTCTTGAACTTGGTTGTAGAAAGAGTGTTCTTCTTTTGCACTTTGGATGAGAATTGATGATGAGGGATTGAATCACTTGAAACAAGAATTAATATACAAATGATCAAAGGGTTTTAGAGAATGTTTAGAGAGTTATAGATCTGAAAATTTCGTGCAAAAGGTGGTTAAAATTCCAGAATTAAGGTGGTATTTATAGGAGAGAAATTCTGACAGTTTCTGACAGGGGAGCCTGGCCGGTCCCCTTAAATCATGGCCGGCCCCCTTAAAATTAAGGGGACCGCCCTTTATAATTAAGGGGGCGGCCCAACTGTAACGGCCAGAAAACTTGTCTTTTAGTGGGGAAAGTTTATTTGGTGAAAAACTAACTGATTTTGGTTAAATATTTAAAATCATATATTTAGTATGATTAAAACATTTTTCTTTATTACCAAAAGTGTTTTTCAAAAACATATAATATGTTTATATAATTAAATAAACTTTGTATTAGTTAATTAAATATCCCTTTGATCATGAGATGTATTAAGAACTTGTTTATCCATACCTTAAGTGATTAAGTTGGATATAGTGATATAAACTAGCTTAATACTTGTTTACGTAGTAATTTTACGATTGACGAGTTTACATTTTGTGATCGTCAAAATATAGAGATATCGAAAAATATAAATAACGTTTTCATACATTATTTATGTCAACAATCTCCCCCTTTTTGATGATTACAAAATTTAAACTCATTAATCGAAAATTAATATATATTCAAGTATTATTGTGAGTTTATATCACTTCTCCCCCTTTTTGTTAGCATCAAAAAGGTTATCCCGTGTTAATGGAAGCTCCCCCTTGAAGTATACTCCCCCTTGTTTTGAGGCCAAAAGGAATCGAGATACGGATATCTTGCAAAAATATTTAGTGGCAAGCAACATATATATGTATATAGCATGCAAAAGTATAAACTAAACATAACCATAACATTAATCAAGTGAAATAAATTCATCAAGCATTACATCAACAAATGAAACAAGTAATGCAACAAACAAAAGCCTTTATATATTCCAAAATCAGTTTAGTTTTTAAGGGAAATGGTAGTTGGGACTAGCAAAAGGGATCACAAGATGCAAAAGAAAACAGTGTAAAAACTGTTTCAGATGGCCGGTCCCCTTAATTTTAAGGGAGGCGCCCTTTATGATTTAAGGGGGCCGCCCATCTGACGACCCAGAAACCAAAATTTTTCAAAAATTTTCTGGACAAATGTTGTGTTCTGTTTTGTATTTGCAGCAAGCTCCATTTGGACATTTCACATTTGTTTTGGTCTATTATAAAGCATACATGATATATATATATATATATATATATATATATATATATATATATATATATATATATATATATATATATATATATATATATATAAGCTAAGCATGCAAGTATTTTTATATAGATTAAGAGTTAAAGCATGCATTTATAAGCATATATTAAACATAATAGAACAAGTTAATCATCATAATCATTTATCCAAACAATTATTCTAAGAAAATTACAAGTACTTCCGAATAAATTTCGGACAAATAGCACACAAGACATAAAAACAAATATTGTTCATCAAACGTAATCTAAGCATATCATCTCTTTTTCTTCCCAAAAATACCCTTCAAAGTCTTCCCGATCGATTTGAAACCACTCTAACTTCTTCATGTAGGCTCTTTTGTCTTCTAAGCATTTCGGTAGTTCGTTCATGATGCATTTCTTCGTTTTGATCACTAGGAGATGGGGTAGAATAGTCGGGATAGTCAAGATCCTCTAAATTGTCAACGAACTCAGAAAACGAAGGGGTACTAGCATCATGGATGTTTTCCTCCTCATCGTCATCGTCTTGCCTTGAAGATAATCCATGAAAGCTATGACGATGAGGTTTACCCTTGTCACTTCGAGTTCGTCGAGCTTGTTTTAGAGCGAGAGGACGTAGAGTGGGGTAGATGGACTCATAGATACTATTGTCAAGATCGGGGTAGTACTCGACAACATGACGATAGATACGAGTAAGGAACATTCCATATGGAAGATTGGCTTTGGGAGTTTTTCTAGCACACTCAATCCGTTTGATAAAGAAGTAGGCCAAATTGTACGGCTTTTCGACAGCTATACAATACAACATGTGAGCAAGGCTTGCCGGGAGATGGTCCCGGTGACCTCCGGTACCAAACGCATTCTCACGAATGAGTTCTTCCCAACGCTTCATGTGAGGGCTTAATTCCTTGAGGAGAAGTTGGTATGGAGAGATTTGAACGTTTTTGGATTTTATTTTTCGGCTTGTGGTGGCACGTTCAATACCAAGGACTTGACGAATTTCGTCGGGATGAGGAATTTCGTCGAGATAGGGACCGAAGGTTGGTCGAAAGCGATTAAGAGATTCGAGGTCCCACTCGTTTGAGAAAACGGCTTGACCTCTAAATGGAATTTGGAGGATATGACCAAATTGTTCGAGAGTTAGGGTGATAAATTCATTTTGAATCATGAAAGATATGGTGATGAAACCAAGATCATTAGCTTGGACGGTGACTTGGCTATAGAAATCCATGATGAAGCGAGGAATGATAGGTTCATTTACTTCATAAAGACAATTGAAGTTGATGCTTGAAAACAAGCGATTTATGTACTCGGATTGAGCAAAAGCAAGATCTACTACACGTCCTTCATGAACATTTCTATCTTCAATTTGACGATATATAAGTCCAATGGAAGGAGATGTGGTATGGAGTTGGGAAACTTTAGGAATGTAGTTTTTAGTGTGAGAAAGATCTTCGGTAGTTGCTTTGGGCATTTTCACCTAAACACATCAACAATACAAAAAGACCAAAATAAATATAAAGAAAGACAAAAGTATATGTTTATTGTCAAGGCTCATGTTGGAACATAAACATACTTCGTTACTAATCCTAAGAAGTAGATTACCATGTTCCTTAATATTGTTTTTAACTCATTCTAGATATACTTTACGATGTTTAATGAGTAGTTATGGACAAATCCAAACGCCCCTTTAAACAATTTAAGATATCATGAAATTTACTAGATTTACATTAGATTGTAAAACTAGCTATTTCTTGAGAGTTTCTTATGCATGTAATTTGTTTTTGAAAAAGATGGTTTGTATTTTTTTTTTTACTTAAAAATGTCATTTTTAGTAATAAACCAAACGCTTCCTTAACTATTGACTTATACCACTAGTATGTCAATATATATATGAATTATATATCTTGACAAGTCCGATTAGTAATCTTTAGGTTTACAATTATAACAAAGTTTTATAAAAATTATAATGATTAGGTTTCGATATTTTTTGGACATAATCCAAACACCCCTATATTGTGAACCAATATAATTTTTCTTAATCGAAAAATGTAATTACAAGTTTTACAATTTACACAAGTATAATGTGATTAGTTTTAACACGTTTTCAAATTATTATTCAACAATGAGTTTACCAAAAAATTTGAAAAGGAGTGTATGAAATTTTTCAAAAATTTTCGACATGATAGTTTATAATAACTAGTTTCTAGTGTTGATCAATCATCCTAAATCCTAAGGGAAGCATTTGGTTATGAAGTTTTAAGGCTTAATTCGAAAGAAATTATGAAATTTGACGAATTTTATAAAACACGCATAATCATGAATATGATCAAATAAGATGAAATTAGATGAAATGTGTTATGAAAAACTTACAATATGTAATGGTGATTATGTTAGATTAATTTGCCCTTTGCGAATTAACCCGAATTATGAGATTTGGAAGTGATTTGAGAGGTTTTTGGGTTTTGGTTTTCGTCATAGCAGAAGCAAGGGAAGTGGAGTATGAAAAAGTGGAGTGTTTGGAAAATGGAACAAAGGGAAAAACGGGTTTGAGCTATCAGATGGCCGGCCCCCTTAAACATTAACGGGGCCGCCCTACATTTGGCTGTCGGTCCCCTTAAACGTTAAGGGGGCCGCCCTCCAAAATTCGATTTTTGTG
Organism: Artemisia argyi; assembly: GCA_030686995.1. Taxonomy (NCBI): domain Eukaryota; kingdom Viridiplantae; phylum Streptophyta; class Magnoliopsida; order Asterales; family Asteraceae; genus Artemisia; species Artemisia argyi. Next base: position 19,436 of record JARVZY010001608.1, on the reverse strand, counting down.
ATTTGGTTTCTGGAAAGAGCAAAAAATTATTCATATGTATGTATTAGATTTAAATTTAATCAAAAATACTTTGGAGGGTATTCGCACGAAAGGAATTACTTGACACTTTTAATCGACAATTTGCCAATTAAATTTTCTTGATCATTTCGGATGAAATTTATCAAGTTGTCAAGTACACAAGAACGTTGTGGAAGAATCATAAGTATATGTATATATATATATATATATATATATATATATATATATATATATATATATATATATATATACGTAGTATGGGCTTATAAGACGAGAATAAAGGAAGGAGACGAATGCAACGGAAGCCGGGAGTTTGTTTCATCCATAGATTTTTCGACTCATCTCTATTCATCAGCATGAGTGTTGTTGAACATTAAAGTTCAATAAGGCAAATGGGGAAAAGAAAGGGTTCGTAAACGAACAATTTCTAGTTCTAGAAAATCAACAAATGAGTTTTCTAGGTTATAAGATCCTAGATATAGCTAAGTGTATATATATATATATATATATATATATATATATATATATATATATATATTTAGATATAGTATAAGTAAATAAGTATATATATTTGTGTAGAAGTAAATACTAGAAAGAAAAATGAACCAATCAACATCACATAAAAGCTAGATACTAAACTAAGCATGCATTTGATGACAAGAAAATAACAGGAAGTGTGTACCTTTCATCTTCAATGCGTTTAACTTCAAAATCATCAAGAGATAGTCCGAACAAGAGGTGATAACAAAGATTTCCATGTTTGAACGGCGAGAATTATTACGTTGGTCCCCATTGTCTCATTTGACCAAAGTTATTTGTACCGAACATGTTTTGTATTTGACTTGGGTGCATATATGGTGGAAACATTCCCCATGGATTGAAGTTCCACATTTGTTGATTATTGTTAAAGTTTCGTCTATTTTGGTTTACTCTTGGTTGAGGTGTTTTAGGTCTAGGGTAAGAATTATTTTGTTTCCTAGGTGGTGGAGTTTTAGATCTTGTTTTAGTTTTAGACGATTCTACTTCGGTTTTTAAAGATGGTTTATAAAACGGTTTTATTTCTTCATTACTAGCTAGAGGTATTTTCTTATCATTTATGAGTATATACTTAGGATTAGATTTTGAAGGTTTTAGTTCCTTGATTTCACTTTCAAATTTAACATTTTTAACTTCACTTGTTGAGGCTTCGGTTGAGTTAAAACCTAGACCGGTTTTATCTCCGGATATTCTTTGAATACTTATAATTTTACTAAGTGAGTTACTACTATTTTCAAATTTATCAAGTTTACAAATTTCTTCCTTAAGTTTGTTGTTTTCACTTCTAAGTTCTTGACATGATTTACATTCTTCAAAAGTTTCTTTACCTTTTTCAAGTTGATGTATTTTAATTTTTAATTCAAGTACTTCATTTTCTAATTGGTTGTTTATGTATTTTAGTGATTTGTTTTTAGCCATTACTTGTTGTCCTAGTTTGCATAATCTATTGTATTCACTATCTAAATCTTTTTCATCTAATGATAGATTTTCATCACTAAAATATTCGGTTTCGGAACGTACCTCACTTGACGTCTTAGCCATGAGACACTTTTCTTCCTTTGTTGTTTCTTCCTCATCTTCATCGCTATCACTCCAAGCTCCTCCAACAAACGCTCTTTGATTTTGATCTTTTGTCATCATTGGACATTTTCCAATAAGGTGATTCGGATCTCCACACTTGAAACATTTTCTCTCATTCTTGCTATACTTGTCATCATTATTCTTTTGAGGTGTTCTCCTTTCATCGTGTGGTTGTCTAACGAATCTTCCTCACCTTTTGAAGAATTTCTTGAAATCTCTTACGGCCATGGCATATTCTTCGTCTTCGCTTTCGGAAGATGAGCTATCTTCATTGTTGGATTCCCTTCTAGCTTTCAAGGCGATTGACTTGCTTTGCTCTCGTTTCCCTTTAACCATTTCGAAGTCCTTCTTTATTATTGCTTCGTAGACTTTTAAATTACCAATTAATTCATCAAGTTGTAGCGTTGACAAATTCTTTGATTCTTTAATGGCCGTCACTTTAGCTCGCCATTTTGGATGAAGAGCTCTAAGAAACTTCCTAACAAAATTCTTACTAGAGAAATTCTCATCAAGTGCTTTTAAACTTGTGATGATAGTGTTAAATCTAGCAAAAGCATTATCAATTGATTCCTCTTCCGGAATCGTGAATTGCTCATATTGTTGAACAAGTAGATCTATTTTGTTATCTTTGACTTGATTATTACCTTGGGGAGTTATTAATAAAGAGTTCCAAATTTCTTTTGCGGTTCCACACATAAAGATCCTTTCGTACTCTTTACGTGGTAGCGCATTATAAATAACCATTTTTGCTTCATTATTTTTAGCAAGTTTTGTTTTTAAATCATCATTTTGTTTTTCAAAAGGTACGATTTCATCTTTCTTAGTTTCGGGGTTATTTTGAATAGGTAAAAAATCACCATTGGTAATAACATGCCAAAGATCTAGATCTTTTGATTTCACATAAATTTCGAATCGATTTTTCCAATATAAAAATCCATCACTTTCAAATAGTGGTGGTCTTTGCATAGATTGCCCTTCTAAATATTTTTCAGATTCCATAGATCGTTACAAGTTTTAAAATACAATATATTTTAAAAGTCTTGCTAGACGTGGCTCCTGATACCAATTGTGGAAAACTAGAAGGGGGGGTTGAATAGTTTTACGTCCTTTTAAAATTTATAAACACAAGTTTGTTTTAAAAACTTCGATTCTAGTTTATGTGAACTCAATACTTGCACTATATGAACAATTGTATGGTAACTAACTAACAAAGCTAATATAGTAAAGATAAATAAATAAGTAATGAGAAGAGTTAGAAAGATCAAACCACAACACAAGGATTTATAGTGGTTCGGCTACAAGGACATCTTCCTTGTTCCTACTCCACTCCCCGAGTCACCTACTCGAGAGTTTTCTTCACTATCTCAACAAACTCCGTTTTGGCGGAGAAAACCTTACACACCAATTTACACACCACACAACTTCACAACTTGATCACAACTTCTACACAACTTCTTCACACCAATATACTACACACCAATCTTCTTCACAACTATCTTCTACACACCAATCTTCTACTTCCCACCTATCTTCACACCTAACCTACTTCACTACTTATCAACTTCTATTATCTACACAACTTCTATATCTTCTACACAATTAATCACAAGCACAACACAATATTCACAAATGAATATATTTACACTATGCACAACTACTCTTCAACACTTCTTGAACTTGGTTGTAGAAAGAGTGTTCTTCTTTTGCACTTTGGATGAGAATTGATGATGAGGGATTGAATCACTTGAAACAAGAATTAATATACAAATGATCAAAGGGTTTTAGAGAATGTTTAGAGAGTTATAGATCTGAAAATTTCGTGCAAAAGGTGGTTAAAATTCCAGAATTAAGGTGGTATTTATAGGAGAGAAATTCTGACAGTTTCTGACATGGGAGCCTGGCCGGTCCCCTTAAATCATGGCCGGCCCCCTTAAAATTAAGGGGACCGCCCCTTATAATTAAGGGGGCCGCTCAACTGTAACGGCCAGAAAACTTGTCTTTTAGTGGGGAAAGTTTATTTGGTGAAAAACTAACTGATTTTGGTTAAATATTTGAAATCATATATTTAGTATGATTAAAACATTTTTTTTATTACCAAAAGTGTTTTTCAAAAATATATAATATGTTTATATAATTAAATAAACTTTGTATTATTTAATTAAATATCCCTTTGATCATGAGATGTATTAAGCACTTGTTTATCCATACCTTAAGTGATTAAGTTGGATATAGTGATATAAACTAGCTTAATACTTGTTTACGTAGTAATTTTACGATTGACGAGTTTACATTTTGTGATCGTCAAAATATAGAGATATCGAAAAATATAAATAACGTTTTCATACATTATTTATGTCAACAACCCCTTTTTCAGGGGTATGTGTCTCAATCTGCCCCAACTTTTAGCCGTGATATTAAGGGTATTATAAAAGGGTTATATGATAGTTACGCTGATAATATAAAACTGACGCGATATTAAGCTATTTTACATGTAAAACTCAACCGTGTATTGAAAAAGTTACTTTGATATTAGTAATAAACTTAATATCATTGTTTTTTTTCATCGCGATATTAAAAAACTTACGGCGATATTAAAAAATTCAAAACATAAGTATGAGTGTTACAGTGATATTAAAAAAAATCATAGTATCATAATAAGTATGTAAATCAACAACTATTTAAATTTAGGTTCCATAAAAATAAGTATGTAAATCAACTACTATTTAAATTTAGTTTACTTTAATGCAGAAAAAATGTTTGGAAATCAGTTTATCTCCTTGATTGATTCAGATGATGCTAATCTTCCTAATGGACTCGTCAGTTGTCAGAATTATCTGAGAAAATTCTGAAAGTAGGATGATTTAAGAAAGTTGTTCTAACTATGGGATGATTTGAAAAAGTTGTTCTAATTATTGAAAACGAAAAGTTGGCGATCCTACAGTTAGAGGAAAAATTCAAGATCATCCTATACTTAGAACAGCTTTTCGAAATCATCCTACATTTAGATTTTACTCCAAACATCTGCGTTTATATTTTGACTTTAATAATAAGCTGTTTTTAGAAAATGGTAACGTTTGAACACTAAATTGGACAGGTCCTACATAAGAACTGCCTACTTGGAGGATCACACCGCGATCATAACTATGTTCACCTGCTTAACTGTCAAGGACGCAGATGGGAAGTGCAACTGAAAGAAGTGAGTGAAAATGTTTGGGCTCTTGTTGGCAATAGATGGACAGACTTTGTGAACCAAAACATAAACAACCAAGTTCGGTTCTTACATTTTGTCGAAGAAGGCGAAGACAGCTTCTATGTAACCACATACAACGAAACGGGGCTTGAGAACCATGGTTACGAACAAACAAGCGACGCGTATTGGCGCTGTTTACTCCAACTTAGAGCATTTCAAAAAGATATTGTATCTTCTTTCCAGGTAATTAGTGAATTATATATGTTGTGTTTGTTCAAACGTTTTAATTTTTATGAAACAGGCAGTGCTGTCACAATTTCTGAGCAAATTTATTGACCCTGATATGATAAAAGACACGGCGATATCTACGACGACGAGAATTACGACAAATGCCACTGACTACGAGGTATACGTAGAGATTCTAATCGAACATGATGAATCGAAATTGTCCATTCATGGACCTGGATGGTGGACTATGAGAGAGAAATTAAATCTCAAAGTTGGTCAGTGGTTTGTGTTGACGGCGGTGTCTAAAGGAGAGTTTAATGTTGTGTTTTTTGAAGATGACGGATCTGCTCTGACAACAGTTAAAACTTACTCAACCGTTGTGCGATCATCAAACGCATTACGTCATATCGGAGACGAAGAAGGTGATTTTTTAATGCAATAACATTACGTACATTGAAGATATATTATTACTGTATCGTATTTTGTTTATCTGTAATTAAGTTTTGTAACCTTAATTTCAGATTATGATGTGGCAAGGATGAGTTGGTATTGCAAGTCTCGGTTTCACACATGTCATGATCGGGAGTATAGAGATTTTTACATGAAACTAACATCAGAGATATTGAATGGCCACCATATTGTAAGTGTGTTATTAAATCTAAATTGTTATTGCTCAGGTTATTATTAGAAAGAATGAATGACGAGTGCAACATTTTCCTTGATTACATTAATTACCACAAAATTTTTGAGTCATAATGATCTGTTCATCGTTAAGTTTTTAAACCGCCAAGGTAATGGATAAACAAATAAAGTCACATGAGTGTTAATGTTGAGTTCAATGTGTACAATCTAATGATAAATTTTCATATGTGTTAACAGAAAATCCCATCTAAATATGTGGGCCAACACAAACTGCATGGATTTGCTTCAATGATTTTAAGGCACGAAAACAAAGAGTATAATTTTGTTGTACGTGAGAGTGATTCAGAAACTAAAATGGTTTCAGCATCAACTTTAAAAACATTGACGAAACATGCCATTTTCAAGCTTGGGAACTCCCTTCGGTTCTTTCTCTGTGATGAGACAAGCGTAGTTAATGGTGTGATACGGTTCGAGGTTTGCTGATGCTTGGTAAAACTTGTTAATGGGCAGGCTGGAAAAAAATTGTTACTTTATGTTTTGGTTGTTCTTTAAGCATGTACTATCTTTGGTAAGTAGGTAGGCTACTTGGAACAATTGATGTATGTTCTATGTTGTGATGGGTAGCTTTTTACACCTTAGTTTTGTAATCAGGTCATCCTGTGTTGTTTCCATGCTTCGGCTTGGATTCAGGAATGGGGTAATATGGCTTGGACTAATAGTTTACCGACTTTTAAAAGTAAAAAATTGTAAATTTTTATAAACCAACCTTTTGTATGTTTTTCTACCCGCGAGAGTTAACCCTTTAAAATCCATTTGAATTTTGTATAATTTTTATAAAGTTCTTATGAGGTTTATACATAGTGAAGATAGGTTAAAGGTTTGTTATTAATGTCATAATAAAACTATAAACCTTAAAGATACAACTTAAATCGCAAACATTAAAAACATTCCGGCATTAGGATGTCAAGCCTAATTTGGTCCCCTTTATTCAGTCCATAATTCTCCTCTCCGTACCTATTATTTGGAACCTGAAGATGTACAATAATGTGTAAGGCTATGTTTGGTGCAGAGCTTTTCGGTGTGATAAGCTGGTGACCCAATGAGCTTTTTGATTTTTAGTGTTTGTTTGGTATAAGAACAGTCAGCTTTCCTGTTTTTTAGGAATGCTCATTCTTCCAATGCTTCTTTAAAATAATATGATAATTTTTTAAAATCAAGAAAAATAGTTTAACATTCTTATATGAAGCTATAAAACTAAAAAAACTAAAATGTTTGAAAGTAATCTATTAACTAATTTAAGTTAGAGTGATATTAAATTTAAAGTTACAGTGAATACATAATGAAGGATTCTACTATGAAGCTATAAAACTAAAAAAACTTGCACAATGTCTTGGATGTCCTTAATGAGATATCGGGGAGCTAAAAGAAGTTAGCAAAACCAAAACACCACCCTCAATGTCTTGAACACGCTTTATGGTTTTCAAAATATCATTTTCAAGATAAACCAAACGCTCCCTTAACTAGATGAATATAACCTAAAACATCAATATATATCTTGATTATATATCTTGATGACATCTATTGACTCTAATAGTTTTAACAAATTTTATGAGCTAGTTTTAAGTTTTAAATAACTACATATAATTATAATTTGTTCATGAACCAAACGCCCATGTTGTCTTCATGAACCATTTTGTAATGAATTGAGAAGTATGTTTTGACTGTTTACAACATTAAACTAATATAATGTAGTAAGTTTTAACTAGTTTTTAAGAGTTATATCACCAATGTGTTTTTTTGAAAAATGAAATTCAACAACGGTTTATGGGCGATTAAAGATTTTGACAAAAAGATGTGTAATACTAAGTTTGAGTTGGAATACATCATTGTAATCCTATGGGAAGCATTTGGTTGTTCAATTCCTAGCTCAATTGTTCTACCTTCCGCACAAGATAAGTCATGAAAGGATTTCATGTTTGAAACACAACTACGAGTTGCGAAGCGGAATAAAGCAATACTCATGCTCCCCCTTGAATATTACTCCCCTAAATGGAGTTTCAAGGAAGGAAAACATGGATAATGAACCTACAAAAAGAAAGTTTGTTTCTAAAACACAAGATATACAAGTTACCATAACAAGGTATAGTGCAATCACAATACTTTAAATGGTCAACAAACAAAGCATATCTCATAGTAGGATAAAATTAATTTCATGTAAAATTTGACTTTTAGGAAGTCAAAGACGAGAAATGATGTGAATAACATCCTACTTCTAAAAATAAAAGACCAAATAAAAATAAACTCAGAATACAAAAATCCTACATCTATAAAAAGGAAACCATCACTTTCCTTAATGAGAAACATTCTTCCAAAACAAGGGTAAGGTTGTTTGAGAATAAGAGTAGGTGGTGGAGGATGTATCGGGGTTCGTTTTGAATGTTGTGGGGATGACACGGTTTTGGTTTGTTTGTTTAAATGGTGAAACATTTTCCAAAAGAAATGGTTTTGTTTCATTTTGGAGACTCTAAACTTGAGGTGGTGTTGGTGCTCTAAACTTGGTTTGTTGGTTTTAATGAGCAACATTTTCCAAAAGAAATGGTTTTGTTTCATTTTGGAGACTCTAAACTTGAGACGTTCCACAATGTGGTTTAGGATAAACCTCATTTCATTGTTTAGAGGATCATGGATGTCTTTGTAGATAAGGTGAGACAACAATGGTTTTGGGTGGTGATATTCTTGTTGTAGTGTTTGGTTGTGGTCAAAAGACTCATTTTGGTCAAGCAATGACCGTGGTTTTTTTTTTTTTATTTGTGAAAGGTGGTGGTTTTGTTGGTCTTGATGGAAGATCATTGAGATCCTTCTATTTTCTTATACGAAGAAAATAGAGATTCAAAGTGTTGGGAAGGTTCATGTGGTGGTGGTAGTTGAACAAAGTGACGAAGGCTTGGTTTTCCGGAAGGATTACCATGAAGGTTTATGTAAATGGGGTGAAACACAAATGATGGTTGGTGGGTATGACCTTGATCATTTGGAAAAATGGATGGTCTAGCATAACGGTAAGCCAACCGTTCTACTATAGATGGGTGATGGGGTTCATCATCTAGTTTCTCACTAGGTTGTTGTTGGGTTTCCATTTGAGCAATGGTATCAAAAAGTGAGAAGGATGGTGGACTTGATGATAGATCATCAAAAGTTTCTAAATTTGGTAGTGGTGATGTTGGTGGTGTATGGAAAAGTTCCATTGATGTAGGTGTTGGTGATTGAGGTGAAGGAGTTTTTGATTTAAAAGCTTGTTGAGAAGGTGAAGTTGACTTACTCAAAGGCCTAGTCGGTGATGGATCAATGACTAGGTTTGAGTTGCAATGTGGTGGAAAAGGTGGTGGAGTGGCAAGATTAAGCAAATCTTGAATGGTGATCACATTGGTATTACAAGGTGTTGAGGGTGTAGTTGAGGTAGTTAGATTAAGAAAATCTTGGATAGGTGAAGAGATGTTAAGTGAAGCATCACTTGATGATGATGAGCCTGACTTGGTGGTTTTGTTGAAGCAACAAGGTTTCACACTAATCCTAGTGGTTTTACCACATGATTTTGATGACTCGGATAAGGCGTTAGATTTGGTCATTTCAAAGGTTTTGGTTTTGATGTTTGAGAGAAGAAAACTTTGATGGTGATGGTATGATTTGAATTGTTGTGAAACTTTCAAATTTATAGGATGAGAAAGGTGTTGAAATAGTGTTTGGATTTGATGTTTTACTATTCAAAGCTTGAGATGTCAAATGATTTTCATGACCATGTCACATCATTTGATGTCAATCCAATGAAATAGGATGGAGTGAAAGACCAACTTAAGCACTCAATGCTTTGTGATCATGGGAAGTGATTTGGTTGAAAATGTATCAAAGGTTTGAAGGATCCTTTAAAAGGGTTCCTTTGGTTAGGTATGTTTTGAATTTGAGTTTTGGCGGGAAGTGTCTTCCTAATTGTTTAATGAGTGAGGTTTGTTCCAATATGGTTGTTGGTGTTAATGAAGGATGTTTCTCACTTAGGATAATGATTTGACACTTAACAAGTTATGAATTTAAGAAAAATGGTAAAAAATTTCTGCAGGTGACTGGCGGAACCCTCATAATACACAGGCGGAACCTTGTTTTGGGATCCGCCTGGTCCGTTGGGCCAATTCTGGAATACCCAGAATTTGTACTGGCGGAACCCAATTTTCAGATCCGCCTGATCCGCCAGTGCTGCAAAAGTAGACAGTCCGCGTTTTTGACCCGCGAGACGATTTTCAAAATTTTTGAAAGTTCCGAAACTCAAAGAGATAATTTATTTCTGGTTAGGTAATGCAAAAATTAGACACCTAAACATACATAACATAGGAGTTTGACCTTGAGGTCGAGATTTTCACTAAAACTTAGTGAAATTTATCATAAGCATGAGATTGACAAATACCACCAATATTGTCATTAATCATAAAAGAGCATACTAAACATAAACCATCAAACGTAATAAATCATGAACATGAGAAAAAATACAAATCACATAATTTAACACGTAAAAAGTTCTAAAACTTTCATAAGCCAAACGCCCCTTAATCACTCATCTCACAACCTATCAATCTTCTTATTGAGCTTGTTGAGGTATCTTCCAAAGCACTTGAAAATTCCCTTCGTTTGCTTGAATTCCTCGGATGAATTCATAATGACGGAGAGTTCTTGAAGGTATTCCAAAGGAGGTAACTTCGAGTTAGGAAGATTATCGTCATCGCTCATGTCGGATGATGATGATGAAGGTGAAGGTGAGCAAGTGCGCTTGCCCTTTGTTTTGAAGACTCGTTTATCACTTATAGGAACGAAGATGTGAGGGACAAGAGAATAGTCAAGGTAGATTCCCTTGTCAGTTGGAGGAATGGGTGAAATTGCTCTAAAGAGGCGAGTAAGAAGCATTCCATAAGGAAGAGCGATTTTTCCAACTAAAGGTATGTCGGCCATTCGTCGGGCTAGGTAGTAGGCTAAGTTGAATGGTTGACTGATGGAAATGCTATATAGCATGTAGCAAAGGTATGTGTTAACATGATCCCTATTTCCTATGGTACTTATGACGTTGGCTCTAAGAATTTCTTCCCACTTCTTAAATTGTGGTTTAAGCTCATTGACTTCCATACCAAAAGGATCTTTATCCACAATATTCCCCGAACGATTTTTCCTAGTGGTAGATGCTCTAACAAAGAGATGTTCCTTAATTGTTTCCTTACTAACAAGAGGATTGTTGTATGGATGAAAACGCTCAATAGAGTCTAGGCTTGAAATAGTCCACTTATCCGTGTAAAGACAAGTACCTTCATTTGGGACACCAAAGATGATAGCTAAGTCCTTTAAGTCTATGAAATTTGGTATTTGATTTGTTTTGAAGGTTAATGATATCTTACCCGACTCATCTGTGGAGAGGTCTACAGTTGCATAGAATTCTAGTACGAATCTAGGACAAATTGGCTCATCAATATTAAGGAGACAATCAAAGTTGATTGCGGCAAAGTTTTGGCGAATAGATGTTCCTTCTAGAAAGGATGGATCAATTGTTCTACCTTCGTGAACATAGCGTTTTTCTAAAGCCTTAAAGGTTTCTACTTGAACTTTGTCGAGACCTTTAGTCCTATGGTGTTTGGGCAAGTACTTAAGGGTTTCCTTGTGATCGGATTGATTTGCGTTAGGCATGATGATTCCTAGAAAACACAAAATTATATGTTAATGACTTTTAATCAATGTGCATGTTCTAATGTGTTTCTATATGCAAACAATGTGGAGACTTGGTTATCTTGACTCATTTTGATGCCCAAATTGTTTTGTTTGCGAAGTAATGTTATGAAAACAAAAGATAACCAAAAACTCTCCTAATTGAATATATCTTCGATTGAATGTACCCGAAAATACATATTGGTTATGTATTCCCTTTAGCATTCAAGAGATAATATGCAAGTGATGTTTCAATGATGTTTTTCATTTGTTTTAACAATGTGGTGATGAATTGTGTTCTAGTCTTGGATTTCAATTGAAAGATAATGCACTTGGTGTGTTTGGTAAATCAAAGTAAAAACAAAGAGGATGCAATACTTAACTAATGGAAGACATGATTAGCTAGCCACCAAGTTTTTCATGAATTAAGAAGATTTATGCATACACCCTAAGATTTTAATTAATGAATGTAAATGAGAATGTTGTACTTGAATCAAAAATGCAATTGTGATTAGAACACTTACAAGATTGGTTGTATTCGAAGAGATTTGATTGAAAGCCCTAAAATTCGTATGGTTATGTGTTTTTTTTTAGAGGGTGATAGCAGTTTGAAAGTGAATGCCTAAGTTGAGAGGGTGTTTGGTTTTGAAATTTAGAATAAAAACATTCTGTGGAATTGGCGGACCAGGCGGAACCAAAAAATGGGTTCCGCCCGTATGGTCTGAGGGTATCGTGGGTGTCTGCAGGAAAAATTCAAAAGGGATTGTCTTGATTTTTGTGGTTTTATCCTAATGTTCAAAACTAAGATTTTAAGTCTTATGAGTTTATGACTAAGCCTAGGAATGATGAATGTTTCATATTCAAGAGGTTTAGTGAAAACGTTGATGGAATGATTAACGTAGAAAACTTTCTTAGTTAAGACGTTCCTCAATGAACAATCTTACCAAGGCGATGATGATGGATCACAATATGTCTGCAAAGACCGTGATGAATAGAATTGTCGCTGAAGTCGATGCGTCCTTTGTTGACGAGATAACATTGTTGATGAGGAAATTCCTTTGTTGATACGAATTAGCTTGTTCAAGCGGAGCTTGTTGATGTGCTTCTTCATAAAATACTCATATGAGATCCTTCAGCGTTTTGGAGAATCATTGGGTAAGTAAGTATAAAAGTGCAAGTACCACTTGTGTTTTTCTTATCAACTTATTACCGATGCAATTCCATTTGGCATACACTATGGTTTATATTCCCGTTCTTTTGGGACACCATAATCCTAGTGGTGTAGTACCTTTAAATGAATCCAAGCAAGCTCTTTCGAAAGAGTTGTTTTAGGATCTTCTCTAAAATCGAGCACATAGACAAGCACTAAATATAATGTTGAGTTACACTTGTCGTAAGACCAAGTATACTCCCAAACATTTCTCTATGTTTAGTTTTACCTACGGATTTACTAATCTCATTCTTGAAAAGTCATAAAGGACTTAATCATTGTGAACAACTGAATAACTATGAATGTTTTTGAGTGATTATCTATTTCTCTTGGAGCTTGCTTAAGTTAATAAACAATCTTTCAAAGATTATCATTCTTTTTGATATTGCTTGACTCAATGTTTGACACAAGACAAAAGGATGTTATTTTTCAATTTTTAATAGTCCATCTTCCTTGTTATTGATCTTGACAAACTTGTCTTATCAATGTTGGGCTTTCGACTAAGTCATCATCTACCAAAGATGATATCTTAGAAGGAGGTGGTCTTTCATTGAATGTTAAATTCAATAATTCCTCGACTCTTTGGGTTTATTTTCTTAAGACCTCATAAGTGTAATTATCTAAGATATGCAACATCATAAGACTATGGGTCGAATTTGATGTTCACATCCTAGAAATTTAATAAATCATTTTCTCCCAATCATTCAAATAAAATTCAACTGATTTATTTTACTTTGTGTGTCTTTCGTGAAGCTTTTAGCAAAAGAATGATTGGACTTAAGAAGCTATTGAAAATATAGGGTATAATACCAAAAGACTTTTGTACTACAAGTGTTTATGAAATGTTGTGGTTTTGCTAGATTTGCAAGCATCACAAAAGTGCTGGTTGTCTTATCACTAAAGAGATTCTTAGTTCACTCACTTGTAGATAAGAATTAAGTGAGACTTACTCAAGAGTTACTCGTGTATTTTCCCGAAAGATTAAACAAGACCAGACACCTTATATCTCCTACTAGAAGTAGTATCACACTACTTTACTTATGAAGGATCTAATCCTTATTGTTACTCACACAACATAGACACCTTATAGTAAAGACTACTACTAACACTTATGACAAATCATACTACTAATCAACAAGAAACATTAAAAGGTAAGTTGAAGAGACGTGTACCTTTTAAGCTCCATAGATAAGCCATCAAGAAGATAAACATAAAGCAAATAATCTTGATACGAAGAGAGGCTAAACACAACTTCTTATAAATCCAAGAAAGTTAGAAAGACACATAAAAGTATTGAACATGATATTTTTATCCCTTTTTCATGTGTTCCTACTAGAGCTAGAGTAACTTCTACAATACACTCTTAGGTTTCACAAACACAACATGTTTTGTTTTACTTGTTGATGATTCATTGGAGTTAAATCCTAATCCGGTTCTATCTCTAAATGACCTTTGATTCTTCAAACAACTTTCAAGAGTTTTTGAACTTTCTTCAAATTTAGCAAGCATTTTTCCTTTTTCATTTTCTTTTAGAATTTCATGTTTGTACTCTAGACATACTTTACATTCTAAATCAATTTCGACATGACTCTCAAGTCTAGACATCTTATCTTCTAACATGATTTCATTTTCAAAAGTGTTTACACAAGATCTTGAAGTTTCATTGTTAAAGATAGTTTTTAGGTCCATGTTGCATGAAAGTTTAGACTCATTTTCAATCTTAGAAAACTCTAGGATAAATATGTCAAAGCAAAAATGTTTGGTTTCAAAATGTACCTTGCTTGGTGATTTAGCTAAAAGAAAATCACAAACCGGATGGTTGGCTTTATCTTCATCCGTGTAAGTCCATGAATCGCAAGCAAGTCCACAGAGAGCTCGACACGAGAAATCATCTTCACTTACACCTTCATTTAAAACATTTAAACTAGTAGCACATGTATTAATCTCAACTAAATGTCTATCAATTAATTTTTCTAAGACCTCTAACTCAAATGTGAGATCAAATTGATCATCTTGGTTTTCAAATTTACTTTTCCATTTAAGAACGCTTTCTTTTTAAAATAGCGGTGGGTTTTGAATAGGTTGCCCTTCTTTGAGATTTTCAAAATCCATGGATCGATCCAAGTTTTAAAATACAATTTATTTTAAGGAACTTGGGTAACGTAGCTCCTGATGCCAATTGTGGAAAACTAGAAGGGGGGTTGAATAGTTTACCGCTTTAAAAAATCCTTTTTAACTTAAATATCCTTTAATAACTTTATGTTTGCTCAACGATATAAACACATCGTTATATGTTTGTTTCTTTCAAAAGATTTTAGTGTGAGTATCAATTCTAACTTCACTTGTTTCTTACTTTGAAAAGCTTTACTTATGATGATCCTAACTTTGCTTGTTTAGTTCATTGAAAAGCTTTTACACTTGTTTGAAAACATAAAGACAACTTTACTTATTTTACTTCTTTGAAAAACTTTATACGTGGTTAAAGATTCTAACTAAACAACAACATGTAATAAGCAAAGATAGAGAAAGAAACGATCAAACCACAACACGATTGTTTATCGTGGTTCAGCTACAAGGACTCTTTTTCCTTGCCCTACATCCACGCCCTGAGTTTCCAACTCGAGAGTTATAAACACTAATCAACAAGCTCCTTTCACCGGCGGAGAAAAACTTACACGTCGCTTATACTTTTACCGACACAAAGCTAGATGTCGAGTTCTTTTACACGGGTACAACCACTCCCATTCGTCGCTTACACTTTTACCGACACTAAGCTAGATGTCGAGTTCTTTACCAAGGGTACAACCACTCCCGTTAGTTCTTTTACTAGGGTATAACAACTCCCGACACACTACGTATTTTGAGGTCTAAAATACTAACCAATCACTTCTACATACATGACACAAATGAAGTATAAACTACCAAAGCTTATACATGACCAAGCTACCAAGACTTGCAACTTTAGAGTTGAAGCTTGCAACTTCTTGAATGATCTTGTGGAGTTCCTTGCTACATAAGAGAATCACACAAGTCAAAGGTTACTGAGTTAGTTGAGAGAGTATATCAAAATATGTCCTAAAAAGGGTTACACAAAACTAACAAATGGTTTGGTATTTATAGCAAACTATTCTGCAGGTATGGCGGATCAGGCGGAACCCTCAAATGGGTTCCGCCCGTGTACCCCCAGGGTTCCGCCAGGGCTGCAGTAGGTTTTTGCAATAACTATACCAAACCAAACAAGGTCACATCTCATTACTCTAGTCAAACACCAAACTTGCAAGTCACTACAAAGTTAGTCAAACACATTTCTTTCCATAAATGCATATTAACAAAACTTGCCATAAATGTGATGTGACAATTCTATTTAAAGAAATAAATATGATGTGACAAGACTCTTTCTAATTTAAGAAATAAAAACAATGTTTAGTTTAAAAGGAAATGTAAACCTTAGTTAAACAAGACTTAAACACTTAAAGTGATGATTTACTCTTAGCTAAAGTTCATACTTTGTCATTAACAAAACTTAGCAAAGATCGTAAAATATAAATAACGTTTTTAGGCGATATTTGTATTAACAGGAATCACCGTAAGGGTTTGGCTCGGGTTTGAAAGTGTACCACTTGTCTCCCACTTTGTCGGTACGCGAGGATGCGTAATCCGCAGAAGCTTGTCCGGAGAGTTCCACGCAATCACAAGTGTCATGGGGACCACTACATAATTCACATGAAGAAGTGATTTTGTTCACTTCGCTTGAAGGCTTAGGAGCTTCGTTGGATTTCATGAGAAACTTGACTTGGTCCTCAAGTTCCATGATCCTACGGTCGGGAGTGCTAGAATTGTTCGAAGGCAAAGATATTGCCTTGACCGTTTTGTTTAAATCACGGGGATCATTCCAACTTTCGTTGTCATAGAGAGCAAGATCTTCTATGAGTTCCCATGATTCTTCCACACTTAGATCACGTAGCTTGCCACCGGCCGATTGGTCAATGGTTCGCCTTGTGGAGAGATCGATATGGTCATAGAAGATTTGGACTTGGAGCCAAAGATCTATACCATGATGAGGGACTTTTTGGAGTAAGTCCTTGAAACGAGTCCATGCTTCATAGAGAGTTTCACCTTGACGTTGTTGGAACATCAAGATGTCATTTTTAAGCTTGGTAGTTCTCCCCGGTGGGAAAAATTGAGCAAGGAAATTAGAAGTGAGATCATCCCAAGAGGTGATGGATCCCGCGGGTAAACGTTCAAGCCATTGACTAGATTAGTCACGTAGAGAGAATTGGAATAGACGTAATCGGGTCGTCTCTCTAGTTGCAACATCAAGGTCTATGGAATCTACGATTTTTAGGAAATCCTTGAGATGTTGGTTAGGATTTTCAGAACAAAGTCCATGGAATGCACATCCGCTTTGCACCAACCGGATGGTGTCGGATCGCAAGGGAGACACATTGTGTCACAACTCGTAATTTCAGGTCCTTTTTCAAACGTTGAAATTTCATTATTCATCTCGGAAGTTACTATTCATTATTTACTATTCACCGATCACTATTCATCATTTTACTATTCATCGTTTTCCAAGTTAGTTTGAGATTCTGAGAAGTGTTCCAAAATTTCACTATTCACAAAACATTATTCATTCCCGGAGGGAAATCATAATTCACATTTTCCATGCGTCTTCTTGTAAACCTAGTTTACGGGTAATCAAATTCGCCTAACTAGTTTGGTTTAGCTGTGAATTCATGCATCATCAGTAAGGACACGTCATATAGACTAGAGTAGTCTACATATCATCAGTAACATTATCTGCACATTAGATCAAGCACGGATACGTATTATTTCCATTTACGTATGCTTAATTTGTAATTAACGTTACCACTCAGTTTTTACTATTAACATATACCTGATACTCCCGACTATGATCCTAATATATTTTGCTACTCATTATAATAATATAAAAATTATATTATTAATTTACCCGGTGTTTTCAAATCAACAGCTACATTTTTTGTTAAGAGCTTAAAACTCCGTCGGTTTGTGATATTTCAACCCGATAATTATTTTAACACCCGATTCTCATCAGGAATGTAATTTCATGATTTTTACAACTTCGTCATATGTTATTTCAACTCTTCACGATTTATTTTTAGTTAACTCGGTACCCGATAACACCCAATGTACAATTTAAACTAACTAATACATGTGTTTTGGAGAAAAGACAATTAATTAGCCACAAAACCCTCCTTTTTCTTCCATGTGCCCCCCCCCCTCCTAGCCTAGTCCATGTGATACTTAATTAAACAAATACCAAGACTTTCTAAAATTGTCTACACATTTAGCATGTAATACTTCTCATTTCATACCAAACCACTAGCAAAAGCTCTCTTCCTTTCTCTCTTCTTCATTTGGATCGGCCAAGAACAAGAACACAAGAGGAATTCACCATTTTTCAAGATTCAAGTATTTATCAAATCCTAGTAGTGATCTAGTTTGGGTTTTGAAATAAAAACCACAAAGTGTTTGAATGTTTGCTTGAATTGTTATGCTTGCTCTTGCTCTTCGAGGGTTCTTCCACGTCCACCATTGATAATTCATCTAGTTAAGGAGTTTCTGTTCAAGTTCGATTGCAGCTTCTAGAGAGATGGGGTTTGATGAGGTAACGTCACCCTCAATACTCCGAGGAAGTCCTTCAACATACTTCTCCAGAGTCTTTTCGAGGTCAGGTACAACCGTAAGACATAATACCATGAGTTCTTGGAATCAGCGGTTATAGGTTTTGAGATCAACACCCTTGACTTTCTGATGAGGCGAAAAATGAACCACTTTTAAGGGGTCTTTTAACCCCGGATTCGAATTTATTTGATCAAATATTGCCCTAAATCGTTCCTTTTGTCATTTTAGGTACTTTTGGAGTGAATTCTGGAAAAGGAAGCATTTTGGACGTTTTTGGAGCATAAAAGGGAAGAAAACGACAAAGTCTTAATTTTCCTTGCTGGGAACGGTACCTGACGGCGTCACAAGATTCTACATGACGGCGTCAAAAGTAATACAAGAGGTGGAAGTGGCTAAAGTCCGTGACGATCCAGTACAAGATTACACTAAGGACATGACGGCGTCACTATAGGCCGTCATGGTCCATTTACTAATGACGGCCTAGACGATTTTACACATTACGGCGTCAGAAGTGGATCTAGGCAATCCGATTTCATTATGGGCGGCGAGTTGATGGCGTCAGAAATTCCTTCTTGATGCCGTCACCTTAGAAAATCTATATATAGTTTTGCAATTTTCATTCATTAGTGTGAAACATATAGGGAGTAACTTTGGAGAAACCCTAGTCCGAATTTATCAGTATTTTCAAGGGTTTTTAACCCATTGGATCGTTCATGTCAATTTGAGATAAGTACTCTTTCAATTCAATCAATATGTCTATGTGTTGTTTGAATATATCTTACACTTTTCTTCAATTTAACTTGCTCGGCTAGATTACTTTTGTGTTTGCTTAGATGTAGTGAAACCTAGATGTTAATTATGGGTTGACTGTTTGTTTATAGTTGTTACGGATGATTGTATTCGATGTTAGGCTTAAGAAAACTGGCAGCCTTCCATTGGTAACATGCTTGAACGTCTTAAGAAACATGATCAGAGGTGTACTATGATTTTTGGTTATATTTAATGCATAGGAGAATTCTAATGATCCCATGTTAGGAGCTTTTAATAGGATCGACATGGAGTGAAGTAGGATCTTATAGAGTTAGGGAATATTGTACACGGCCCTACGACTAGTATTAAGGAATATAATCCGTC
>JARVZY010000214.1:0-85215 GCA_030686995.1 Artemisia argyi | reverse complement strand
CCTCAACACCCTAATAAAGTGTATAAAGTGGTTAAGGCTCTTTATGGCTTAAATTAAGCACCAAGGAAGTGGTATGAAACCTTAGCTACTTATCTTTTGGATAATGGGTTTCATAGAGGTAAAATTGATCAAACTCTGTTCATCAAGAAAGACAAGGGTGATATTATACTAGTTCAAGTATATGTTGATGATATCATTTTTGGATCTACAAGACAAGAGATGTGCAAAGAGTCTGAAAAGTTGATGAAAGATGAGTTCCAAATGAGTTCTATGGGAGAACTTACTTTTTTTTGGGACTACAAGTACAACAAAGTAAAGAAGGCATCTTTATCAGTCAAGACAAGTATGTGACTGAGATTTTAAGAAAGTTTCACTTTACTGATGCAAAAACTTCAAATACCCCTGCTGATAAGACTACTCATCTATTGTAGAAGAATGCTAGTGGAGCAGATGTTGATGTACACACTTATAGATCTATGATTGGGTCTTTGATGTATCTCACTTCATTAAGACCAGATATTTTGTTTGTTGTGTGTGCTTGTGCAAGATTTCAAGTCACTCCAAAGTCATCTCACATGACTGCAGTAGAGAAGATTTCCAGGTATTTGAAGACATATCCTAATCTAGGATTGTGGTATCCAAGGGAATCCCCTATGGAGTTGCTTACATACTCAGACAGTGATTATGCTGGTGCAAGTTTGGATAGATGGTCAACCACAAGAGGATGTCAATTTCTTGGATGTAGATTGGTGTCATGGCAGTGGAAGAAACAGACTATGGTGGCTACTTCAACCACTGAAGCAGAATATGTAGCTGCTGCTAGCTGTTGTGCTCAGATCTTATGGCTTCAGAATCAACTATTGGATTATGGGTATAATTTCATGAACACCATTATATATATAGACAATAGTAGTACCATTTGCATTATTAAAAATCCTGTGCAACACACAAAAACTAAACATATTGAAATTAGACATCATTTTATTAGAGATTGTTTTGAGAAAAAGCTCATTAATGATGTCAAAATTCACACTGATGACAATTATGCTGATTTATTAACAAAAGGGCTTGATGTGGGTAGGTTCCAGTATTTGGTAACAGGTATTGGAATGCTAAATCCATAAAATTTTGATGTCTAATGGTTTCTAGTGTTGCAGGATAGTTTTTAATGTACTATTATTGTTTGTATATGTTTGTATGGTTTTCCACTAACCTGTATGCAGAAGATTTAAAGAACAGTGGGAACTATGGTACAAACAATGGAAAGATGTGCTCTCTCAGTGGTAAAAGGAAAAGCTTAAAGTTATTTCATTCATTACTGAAACTAAAACAGAATACATTCAACAAGAACCAGATACAGAGTACATTCACCAAAGAGATAAAGTTGAAACCACATAACAAAACACAAAAGCAAACAACCTAACACCTAAGATCTTCATACACTACTCCATAGGCTTCTTCCTTTTACCCTCATAATCATGCTTGCCCTTCGAAGCTTTCTTTCTCTTTTCATCAAAAGAAAGTTGCTTTCTTGGACAAGCAAGCCCAAGAACTTGTGGTGGAGGCTTCAGATCTTTTGCAGGTTTTGAAGGTTCAGGCCACTTCATGTTGCTTATGGCAGACTCCAGGGCAGTTGTTAGAGCTTTTGGAAGTTCCTTTGACAAGGTGTAGGTAGGATCATCACCATCTGAAGAAGAGCTTGAATTAAATTCAAAAGATGGAGCCGGTGCAGCAGAGATCTTATTGTTTGATCTCATGTTTGATGATGTTGCAGTACTTGGTGGAAAGTATCCACTCCATCCAGAAGAAAGTTCCTCTGAATCAGAACAATAACTGATTTCATCATCAGTTGAGTCATCCGATGA
Organism: Artemisia argyi; assembly: GCA_030686995.1. Classification (NCBI taxonomy): domain Eukaryota; kingdom Viridiplantae; phylum Streptophyta; class Magnoliopsida; order Asterales; family Asteraceae; genus Artemisia; species Artemisia argyi. The sequence continues at coordinate 83,350 of JARVZY010000214.1, read as the reverse complement.
GATGTAGACAATTGGAAACCAGCTCATTATGCTAATTAGGGTTTGGGAAATTGATGATTTGTTTGATAAAGATTTATGTGTTTTGAGTCCCCTTTTATAAGTAAAGTCAAGGCCGAGGGTTAATTAATGAAGGATATTTACTTCTATCTGTTTTGGTAGGTTGGAGGAGTAAATTTAGATATTATCGGGTTGACTTTGGTGAGATATTTTTTATGAATAGTAACTTGGTTAAAAAGTTACTTTGGGTTAAATAATATTGATTAGGTTTGGTACTTCTTCCTTATACAAAGTACAAACCAATATTTACTGAAGGATTGGAGTTATAAGATGTGTATCTAAGATACATAACAAATGGTTATTGATTCACCATGTCTAATCAACATAAGAATCAACTAGTCCAGAGCAAACGGCTCCTGGTAAAGACACATCAAATCCGTTCATGGTTGATAGTTTACCAAAATCTATATGGTCATCAACTCACCATATTCCTAGTGATGAAGAGTTGGCTAGTCCATAGCAAACGGCTCATGGTAAAGATATATCAAATCCGTTGATAGCTGATAGTTTGCTAAAAACTATGATAAGAGCAGCTAATTATACTTGTTTTACTTACCACTGCTCTTTGAAATTTTGTGAAAATTTACCACTGCTAGTTCACAGTTACCATTGCAAGAGTAATTTTTACCACTGGTGAACTAGCTGTTACAGCTGTTGTGTCAGTAATCTTATTTTTTAACTAGCCGTTGTAAAATTACCATGTTTCCATATTAATAGTGTAACTTTTTGGGAATTATCCACTTAACTATTTTAATTTATTCTTTTTCTAAAGATAAATTCTTTCTAAAGATAATTCATATTCCGTTTTATTCTACAAACCCTATTAGTATATATTTATCATCTCACGGCTTGATTCTTATTGTCGATTACTAACACTTTTATCTCTAAATAACAAAATTATGGCGATTCTTAACTTTGCAGATGACAAGAGTGGCCTATTTACAAAAGTCAAATGACAAGAGTCAAACGACAAGAGCACTGCTAGAGATTACTAACATTGTGTTACCTGTTGGGATATTATGGCGATTCTAACACTTGTACTTTTATAAACGACAAGAGCACTGCTAGAGATTACTAACACTGTGGATATTATGGTTTATAAATACAAGTATAAGAATCACAAAATTATGGCGATTCTTATAAAATTATGTCGATTACTAACACTTTTATCTCTAAATCACAAACGACAAGAGTGGTCCCGTTTTCCATCAGATTGTGGATTTTATAAATACAACTCATATACGGTATGCCTTAACTGTTAATCCCACAATCTATGTTTCTCATATCAAACAGTTCTGGAACACTGTGGAGTCCATAACTATTGAACAGGGAAACACACAAGAATCTGTGGAAGCTCTTAGAGCCACAGTGGATGGGGTAACAATTGATGTTACTGAGTCATCCTTGAGGAGAGTTCTCCAATTGGATGATCTCAATGATATCATCACATTACCCAATTCAGATATTTTCAAAAATATTGCTTCCATGGGGTATGATACATCTGATCAAAAAGTAACTTTCAGAAAAGGATGTTTTTGTCCCCATTGGAGATTTTTTATACATACTCTTTTACATTGCCTAAGTCCTAAGAAAACCTCTTATGAACAATTTGCATCAACCATGGCTTATCCTTTGGTTTGTTTGGCTACTGATAGGACTTTTAATTTTTCAAAGTTTATATTTAATAATATGAAAGGCAATGTAAAGAGTTCTTATAAATTTTTGATGTATCCAAGGTTTGTGCAAGCAGTGCTAAATGAATTTCAACTGCAAACACACAAAAGAGTTTATCCAACCCCCTGTCTTAAGCCAAAAGTTTTTCAAAATATGTGTAAGGCTTCAGAACATTAGAATGGGGAGGTTAAACCACTTTTTCCTGACATGCTTTCAAAGATTTCTCAGGTACAGGGTGAAGATGCAACAATCCCAGTTGTATCCCATCACACACCCTCTATTGTTGTCCCATCTATTCACCATACCCCTGCAGTAACTCACACATATGAGAGGAGGCAAAAAGAGCCAACTCCTCCCATTACAACATTGCATGTTGCTGAACCTTTTGGTTTAGGAACAAGCAGTGGTGGTTCAAGGCTTCATTCTAGTCCAACTAGAGAAGAGCCTGAATCAATGCCCTATGATTCACCTCTCCCAACAGGTAACACAGTTGGAAGTGTTGAGGGCAGTGTGCAACAAACTGAATTGAAGGAATTATGTACCAAACTTGTCCAACAGGTTCAAGCTTTGGAGAAAGATCTGGCAATGACTAAACAACAACATGCCACAGAGCTTAACTAGATGAAGGCAGAGATTAAAAGTCTTAAGAATGATAGATCTTCCACTCCACCTCTTCAGGACGATGATTCAGTCCACTTTAGTGAAGAATTGGGGAATTCTCCCAAACAGGGGAGGATTAGAACTGAAGCAGAGTTTAAGGGGAGGAGATTAAATTTTGAACAAGATTTTGCTAAATTAGATGTTTCTGAGAATGTTCAAGAAAAGAAAAATGATGCAGAGGGAACTAAAGAATATTTTGCTGAAGCTGTGGAAACTCATCAAGTCACAGTGGAAAATTATACAGAGGTAGTGGATGTTGCTGATGCAGAATTTCAAAGAAAAAGAATAGAAAAAGGAAAAGTTCATGTTGTTGATGAATCATCTGAGTTACAATCAAAGAAGATTTCAAAGAAAGAACAAGCTCATATAGAATATGATGCAATATTGGCAAAGGAATTATCTACAGCTGAAATTGAAAAGAAGAAAAAGCAAGAGGAGGATGAGATTGCAAGTTTCATGGAAGCTAAGAGGTTGGATAAATTGGAAACAGTGATGGCAGAACCCCTTTCCATTGTTCCACCAACCATACTACATGAGAAACCTCCAATGTTCACTTATGTGCCTATAGAAGAAGAGATTGAGTTCTTCATTGCAAATGATCCAGTGATAAGGAAGAAGGCAGTAGAACTCATTGCTAATACAACTTTAAATGAAGATCAAAGGTCTGCTCAATTGAAGGACTTTATTCAGATGAAGAATGACCAGGCTCTTGATGATATTATTGGCACAGTGAAAAAGGGTCAAAAGAAACAAAGACAACCTACAAAGACAAAAATCATTGCTGAGATGAAGACCTATTGTTGTCATGTTGGAAATTGGAAGATGGCACAATTTAAAGGAATGCCACATGATCAGATTGAAGGTATTTATTACAGGGTTAAAAGACAGGATAGTCATTTCATCCCTATGGATAAAGAACCAACATTTATGAAGTAAAAAAGGTCAGGAGTGAGTCTTGAATCTAAAGATGCTAAGAAATTGAAGACTCAGGATGAAACTCAAGCAAAAGATGGTGTTAGCAAGTTGACTGAAGAACAAGTTACCAATATGGTGTTCATTGAAACTGATGTGCTCAATATAGAACCTTTACAAACAAGATATCCAGTAATTGGTTGGGAAATCTATTCTGATGATTTTGGTATAGCATGGAAGATTATCAGAACTGGTAATGTCACAAGTATTTGCAGAGATTTTGAAGATGTTGTTAGATCTTGTGATAGAGAAGATTTGGATACTTTGTGGAGGATTATTCAGGATCAGTCCAAGAAAGATGAACTTGTTGATGTCAAAGCTCAAGAGTTGTGGGTTCTCTTTAGAAGATTATATGAACCTGACCCAAGTGACAGGTATTGGAGATTCGAAGCTCACAATATGAATACTTTGTGGAAATTATATGATTCAAGTGTTGTACATCATGTTTCTACTCAAGATGGAGTTGATGTGTTTATGTAAGCTGAAAAAGAATATCCATTGAGAGCAGGTGTTCTTACAGTTATGATGTCAGTTAAGCTTAGATGTTGGGAAAGAAGTGAAATCATAGAAGATTTGTGGCAGAGAATTTATGATCAAAGTGTGAGAGCTGACAAGGAATTGAGAAAAAGAAGATAAGTGTTTGGAAGAATTCCCATATTCTCATATCTGTTGACTACTTGAAGAAACTTATTGATTTACATGTTAATCATAAGTTTAGGGGAGGATTGTTGGGAATTAAACTATTAGTTACCAAGGCTAGTATGGAGATTAAAACTGCTGAAGAATGCACTAGCAGTGGAAACACATTACCACTACTAGTACATATTATTACCACTGCTGTTAGGATAACTATTAGGAAACTTGTATTGATCAATATAGAATAGATCTTGTGTATATCTTATTCTATTATCTTGATACATAACTTGTAGAAGAGGACTCCTTGTGCTATAAAAGGAGGTCCTAGCTCTAGGGTTAGATATATAACTCTCATACGTTCTTAGAGCTTCAAGTTGTAAACCTAGTGATATTAAGATAACTCGTATTATTATCTTTAATAATATTGGAGCTAACAGTTTGTTTCATTCATTGTTCTCAATCATATACAACTGTTCTACATTACATACAAACTTCTAAGTATTACTAAGTAGATTCCACATACTTAGTGATATAACTCAAAGTATCATTCTAACACATATCAAGGTGTATTAGATCCATCACTTTAGACTATCTTTTAGGTTTTTCCTTCATTAGAGTTGAGATAATCACATCTCCACATATGTTTCATGTAGGCACACACTAGGAAAATTCTCTGAAAAATGGTGAACCTACTGGTGGCAGTCCTTTATCGACCGACGGTCCCCCAAATGATAAAGGACCGTCCACCCATTTTTGGGACCATCCCTATATTATTGTGTCGTGACTTCTCTGCTTACTTTTTCTATTTCTGCATGTATGACCAAGCCTACCTCTAGGTCTTATGCACCTTCTCTATTTGCTTAAACATTATTTGAACTAATTAAACTAAGCATGCATGCTTTGCTATTCTAGCAACCTTCCTCCTCTACTAAAACCCTCACCTCCTCCATTCATTGTCATGGCATAACCTTCCTCCTTCTCAAGTCATCCAACAAAGAGTCATCTCCAAGAAAACTAAGAATTTTGGTCAAACCCATAATAAGGAAGAAACAAAGCCATGGAAATTTCATGAACAACTCAAACAACTCACACAATGACCATGTTAACTCCAATCACACACCACACCATGAGGCATCATCTTCATCATTCTTCTTATTTTCCTCTCAACCATAAAATGAGCCTCCATCCACTCACAAAGGGCATCCAAACCCAATTCCTCAAGATCATTCATCACCACCTTTGTTTCTACCTCCAATGACAAATGTCAACTCCCTACACTCCATCAAGGCTCAAGAATTTTCCAATCTTGTTGATTTGAGCCTCCTCAATATCGTCATATCCCAAAAACTTCATCCTCCAACAATGTCTCATCCCACTCGTGCCCAAGTGGACGCCCATGGGGGGTAGTATGCTTGTTGCATTTACAATCACAACCACTTTCAAAAGATGAAGAATGATCTTGACTACATCATTTCCATTCTCTTGTCACCCGGGTTTCTGCCACCTTTACCTAGAAACTCATCTCCACCCCATCCTCGCAAGTTCTAGAGAAGCATGCAAGGTCACAAATAAACCCGGACTCAACATGGGAATTCCTAGAATATTAGTCTAGGATTATGAATATATACTCATGTTGTAATTGTCATATGAATGACATTGTTATTTCTTAATGAATGACCTACTTTCTGCATGAATTTTAATTTCTTGATTCCAGGATTTCTTTCTGTAGGCGGTCCCATACCACAGTGGCGGTCCCTTTTCTATTTAAAGGACCATCCACTATAATAAGGAACCGTCCCCAGTATATATTTTTTCCTGTCTTTTCTTGACTTGTATGCATGATTTCTATGTTTGCTTGCATGTTTCTTCTAACTTATTGCAGCCAAATTCCATTAATCGATTCCCGTGTGTCCTCATCAAGGGGGAGCATTAAGCTAGGGGGAGTCATCATGATGTCGTGTATTTCTTTGTCTCTACGAAGCCTTTTTGATTCTATAAAAAAGGGGAGAAGAAAACGAAAACTCGTTTTAAAACTCATTAACGCCTAGTTTTATCTAAAATGAGTTTATATTTTGTAATCATCAAAAAGGGGGAGATTGTTAATACAAATAATGTCATAAAAGCCATTTGCATTAATCGGTCTCTATTGGTTTTGATAATCACAAAATACAAACACACGTTACGTAAAACTATGACTAATAAGTTATCAATCGAGAGGACTCGTTTTCGTCTACGACATCACTTAAGGTATGTAGAAACACCTACGAACTTGTGTATGTGATCAAAGGATTTATATTTCATAAAAACTTTACATTTTCATGTCACAAAACATTTTTACAAACATATTTTTGTATAATTTAAAGAAATGTTTTATTAAGAAAATGTTTTCAAATTTCAAATGCACAACAACCATTTTTCCCGCTCAAAACCGACAAAATACTTCACCAGATAAATTTTCACCACGTTAGGACAAAAATGGGCGCGTATGTCGGGTCGGTCCCTTAAAGTGGATGGTGGTCCCTTATTGATAAAGGACCGTCCAGAATTTAAGGGACCGTCCCCATGTTTCCTGGCGTCTATAAATACATAACTGTTCCACTTTAGAAAACCACCTCTTACGCACTAAAACTTTCTGTATTATGAAATCCTTTCCAAAAACATATCCTTTGATCACATTATCGGGTTCTAGTTGTTTACAAGTGATCACACACATCATTCCTCTAAAGTGCAAGAGAATAATATTCGTTGTTGTCAAGAGACGAAGTGTTGAATAAAAGTCATTGTCTTCTTGGATCTATCATGATTTGTATTCATTGTCTTGTGTATGTAATAGGACTTGAGTGCAAGTCTTATATTGTGTATTGTGTTGTACCATGCCATCGTATTGGTACGAGGTGTGAAGCCATGTGGGCTTTGATAGATTGGTTCTAGCTAGGATTAGGACTCGACATTCCGCTTAGTGTCGTTAAACTTGGTGTAACCTTGTGTAAAGTTTGTTCCGCCATAAGGGAACGTGTTGATATAGTGTTTGTGAAACTCTCGAGTGTGAGACTCGAGGAGTGGAGTATGGACGAAGGAGTGAGCTTCGTGGCCGAATCACTATAAATCTCCATGTGCCGGTTTGATCATTCCTTTCTTTACTTTTACTTATTTACTTGTTATTGCTTATATCTATTGTTGTATTGATTTCACGTAAACATCAAATCGAATCATTTTCACAAACGCAAATTGTAAATTAAATTTTCTAAAAACGTAAATAATAACGGTGAAACTATTCAACCCCCATTCTAGTTTCTACACATACCATGTATATGGAAAATGTTTTCCATCTTTACAGGTATTGTAATTTTCTTGTGATTATTATATATAATAAAAGTTACAAATAACTCACTTATGTTCTACTAAATTCTTGAATTACTTGTAGCTTATCTGCATATATAATCGTACATGTGCATATGTATGCTGCAAATATATACTTCTTGAGGCGCTGCCAAATCTATACGAATACTGGGTATATGTTCAGTAATGCACACTGCCAAATCTATACAAAGACTAGGTATATGTTCAGTAATGCACAATATCGATTGGCACTGCAACAAAGTTTGGAGCAAAATGCACTTCCTGATATAGCATAAGATAAAAGGTATTTTTCATTTTTATCTTTTTTTCTATTGAATTTAGATGTTATTGTGCTAATGTGAAGGGATGTGTGTGATGGGTAGGAGATATATGTTAGCCGTGCATATCAAATATTTATGGGATTTAAGAGATTTAGTAACCATTATACCTGTGATCGGAGTCTGTTACTCTAATGCTTTTTTCCAACTAAGAGGATGTTTGTTTCAGCTTTTTTATTTGGCTTATTAGCTTATGTAGATTTTGAGAAGCTCATAAGCCCATTTTTTGGGTTTATAAGCTTATCAAGTTGAACTTATGCCTTTTATAAGCCATAACATCAACTTTATTTGGAAATTAGAATCACTACCCTGTCTGCATTTTTTTTCTTATATTGATTTTTTTCCCTAATGCTTTCGATATCGTACACTTTTGTGGTTGCACCAGATGGAACGATGCAGGAACTTATGATGCTAAAACATACACGGGACGCCCAAATGAATCAAGCTAAGGTGGGTCTATACTTGGAAAACTTTATCTAAGGTGGCTCTATACTTGGAACGACCATGGACAACTATATGTAGCCGTATCAAGGGAAAGAGCAAGAAGGGTCTTAAAGTGTTATGTTGTGACAAAGACAACAACCTTTGCAATTACACAACAAGCGATGTGTATAAAGAAGTCCTTCATAGACAATAAGTTTTCCCTTCTTTATTCAGCTTTTCAACTTTTATAGAATACACTCAAGTTAGTTATGTTGATTCCGGATCATTTACAAATGTCTTTTTACGTTAACTATTTATCTTTAAACATTATGTCATTTAAGGAGTTTATATTTTTAATCATCTTTTGTACTACATTTGTTTTTAATAACAAGACTTAAGGCTAGCGCCCCATCGGTTAGGCTAGTTTATTTATATTACTATCATTAGCTCGATTACTATAATATAATGTAGCATTAATACTATAATTACCAAGATTACTATAATATAATGTAGCATTCATTTAATGATATTACTATAATCCAAAATGGTATATTATCACTACACATACTTGTTATAAATATCAGGCTCTATGCTTTTAATAATTTGTGCATTGCTGCATTTTGAAATTCACAATGGAAAAAAGCTTTGTTTGTTTTTTAATCTTCTACTTGTTAAGTACAAATTTCATGATTGGTACTGCTGACTTCACTAAAAAAGAATGCCCCCAGTGTGGTAAGACATTTGTTTTCTTTAATTATCACAAAGATCATATCAAAAAGAAAACTAACTAGTCACTAATTTCATTTGTTTGTTATCATATCTAACATCTTGTATTGTTTCTGTTGTGCAGCAGGAAACGGCGCCGATTTTCGTTCTTATGTTCTTACTTCTCAAATTTGTACAAAGGAGATTTGTGAATTAATCTGCGAAAGGATTCGACCTCCAAACACAAAAGTAGTGTGTGTAAAGTGTGAAGGAGATGGTTGTCATTGTTGTAATGTGTATTTAAAAGGCTAACTTGCATGTTGCTCGTCATATAAAAGACTTATTTGAATATCTACATGACTGTTAGTGAGTTAGTGACTATATTGCCATTTTTTTTTAATTTTTTTATTATTTTTTTGTTTTTTTTAATTTTAACGTACATTGAATATTGTTGAATAAAATGAACCAAAGTAACTATGTACATGGCATAAAGGATAAACACTAACAAATGATCATGAAATAAACAAAAATATGATACGCTGACGAGTAATCGTTAAGTGGAACAAATCATAATATCATGAAGGGAATTACAACTTTCTACAGAGGGAACTTTTATATACTTTCGATTAAATTTTTTTCAAGCTTGGTTTTAGTGCACAAATTTACGCCCTAAAATGGATTAACTAATTTTTGGGTTGTGATAATAAAAACAAAACAAAGTAAACATGATTCACACACGGGGCTTTGAGTTTGATTGTTGTTAGATTAGTTTTAGGTTTATATATATATATATATATATATATATATATATATATATATATATATATATATATATATATATATATATATATATATATATATATATGATTTTGCAAGTTAACCTTTATTATTTTTGAAGTTTTCTAATTCTTGGTTAATGTGACGACACTTTTTGTGAGTTTGAAAAAATTTGAATTCTAGATAACTGAATCAAGGACAAAAGAAGGACAAAGACACAAGAACCAAAAAAGTTGTTGAGAAACCAAGTACAATTACATTGTAAAATGAATACCGCTTTCGAAATTGCAAAAGTGCCTTCTACACATGAACCAAAGGACCCTTTTATGATCATCTCCAAACTTAAAATATGAGTAGAAAAGTTTAAAAAAAATGGCACACATACATGGACAGAAAAGTTTATATAAAAAACACGGCAAAGTTTATAAAAAAAACACGGCAGACATACATGGACAAAAATAAGATATACCACTAAGTTTAAAACATTGCAAAATTTGTATTTAAATATCGTAATATATCAAAATAAGACTTGGACACATACATGGACAAAAATAAGTTATACAACTAAGCTTAAAACATTGTAAAATTTGTATCTAAATATTGTAATATATCAAAATGAGATTTCCTGAACACAATCTTATGAAATCTGTTTAAGCATTTCAAATTCACTAAAATGACAATTAATGAAATTTCATAAGTATGGAATATTTGGTATTTAATGTTAACAAGATTGGCGACGATCGCCGCGTTGCCGGCGCGCCTGTTTATTTCGTCAATTGTTTTTCAGGGGTCCGACGGCTGTTTATTTCGTAAAATGTTTCTGATTATTTGTGATTAATATGACTAAACCAACGGGAGGCTTGTGACCTGTCTAATCTATTTGGTATGTCTTATCCAATTTTATAGATTTACCTTTTACACCATTAAAAATATTAAAATTTGCAGAAATCAAGTCTTCGTGAAAAAGAAAAAATAAAGTTCTTACCGCCATTACATGGAAAAAAATACTGGAATATTCGTCATCAGTAACAATTTATTGATTTTGATTGATCCTTATTTGCTATTCCTATCTTCCTAAAGTGAATGTTGGCTGCGCATAACGATCAAATCAATGACCTATTTAAACACACGTCCAAATTCCCTCTAAACAAATAAAGAATATATAATTACATTTTAGTAACTGCATCTCCATAAACGAATGTCGTTGTTTACCTCACTAAAAAAAAATCATGTAAACAACGTTTGATATTCTAAAATTTAAAGCCAGTATATATCAGTTTAAATGTCGTATTTTATCTTGAATCGTCAGTGAGCGCACAACTACTAATGTACTTAAGCTACGGAACATGTAATGATTAAACCTGCTGCAAATGCCTAAAATTTCTTCTTCAGCTTTATAATCCTTGGAAATATTCGCCTTTATCTCCATTCTTTGACCTTTTTAAAGCCCTGAATTCAGCATATAGGTTGGATGGCGGTGATGGGGAGAAAAGTGGTGAAGAAGGCGGAGATAGTACTTTTCTGATATTGAGAATAGATGTAGGTGAACTGCTTTTGCCTGTGAAGCAACTTGGGCTCCTAAACAACACCGATGATATTGTGGATTTGTACTCGTGGAATGTGTCTTTGGCTGCTCTTCATGACATTCGCCTAAATACACATAATCAAGAGGCGTATCTGCACATGAAAATAGAATCGTTCGCATGAATGACACATCGGTGGTATAACATGTGGGTTGGGTGTAGGCCTAAACAGGTAATAAGCCCAAAAAATAAGGTAAATCCAAAACCTCCTTAATCAATAATGACTAAAACACTACTTAAATTTCTTCGACTGTGAATTATTAAAACAAAACTTCCTTAGGCACACACACGTACGGTACGGCTAAAAAAGAGTTGATGTTGTTTCAAGTGTAAGAGTCGAGCAGCTAAATATTAGGTACACTTGAAACACCATACGACCAAAACTACAGGTGGACCAAAATTCAAACCCACTCCGTCACGTGCAAGAGTCGAGCAGCTAGTATTAGTATTTAAACACATTCCATGAGAGAAGCTATTTATTTACAAATGATTGAAATTCAGAAAAAAAAAGGTGACAGCTAAATTGAAAAGACCTTATACACCTTTATTAATTTTGGTGGTATGGTGTTTCAAGTGTACCTGTAATTTGTCGGTGCCTTTGTTCTAAGCTGCTGGCAGCAGCGGTGTGGATGTCCTTCTTTAATTTTCATTTGACATGTGCGGTGCTTATCAACTTTTTGGTTCATCGATCTACACTATAACAGCCTCGGTAGTAAACAGTTGGTCCTGGAATAATGGTATGCAAAATATAAGGAGTATGTGTTTTGTGTATGTTAGTGTGTTTGTGTTAGACTGTTTCTTACCATGTGAGTCTGCGGGTTTAGTGACATTAGTGTTGCCAATAATATGGGACGTTCAGGAATTTCTTGTTCATGTGCCTTGGTGTCAGGAAACAGGAGCATGACCGGTTGTGATGGTCCCATTAACTTCGCATACCTGTTGATGTAACACGTGGAAAGGCCGTTATAAATCTGGTCCAAATAAAAATAAAAATAAAAGTGAGGTTTATTGTTTCAAGATATTTGTGAGAGGCCTTACAAATGTGTAATTTGGTCCGTCTCTGGGACATCAGGGTTCAGATAGCAGCTTGTTCCCGAGGTTGTAGATTGTTGTAGTTCCCCTGTATCAGTAACATTTTTTGAGAAAGAAAAAAAAGGTGCAGTTGTGATGTTACAAACCTGGGTAAAACGCCTGAGGGAAAGCAACTGCTTTAGTACCGAACATCCCCTGCAATAACATGTAGTTGGTCAAAGTATGACCTTATGTGTAGAGAAAAGTACGTGGATGAAATTGGAAACAATAAGATAAATCCTGAACCGTAACTGTTTTTCAATAAAAAAAGTTGTCTTCGAAACAATAAATTGCAACATTTCTCTTTAACCATAATTTCAATAAGTAGAAAGTCAGTGATACATGATTATACATTAAACATTTATATTGTGATATTTTCAATTGGTTAACTAATTATTTACGATATAAGAAGAAAGAAACGTTCACGTACATAAGGTGGTCAATCTTAGGTCAAACCAAGCGGAACTCGATAGGATATCGAAACTGGTAAGGATCTCGTTTTGCCTGCAAAATGGATGACCATTAGAACTGAACGCATCATGAAACATTTAAAGCTTAACTTTGAAACAAATTAATCCCCGATTTTCATGACTTGAATGACATTACCTGAAGAAACTGGTTTATAGCTATGTGTGTCAAGATTATGTGTAAAGTGAACGATTAGATAAGAACTCACATGAAGGGAAAAAACTATTAGATCTTGAATTAGGCAGCCCTTGTTCTTGATTTGGACCAGTAAGTTTCAGGCTTTCTGTCTCCTCTTCTTCATGTGCTTTCACATGTATAACTGAGCTTTCAGGCAGCCCTTGTTCCTGATATCAAAGAGCTTTTACCTACAAATATCACAAACTTACATCAAGATACAAACAAACAGAAAAACGCTACATAAGTAAGGGTGGCAATAAGCAAATATATCATGAAGGCAAGGCATTGTTCCTTTATATACATCTTGAACCTTTTTGTTTAGGGGCTTTACTTGATCAAAGGAACTTAGTACTATAACGTTGCCCTAGGTCTCCATTCGCTACTGTGATATAAATTAGTCTTTATTGGCATATTTGGTCTCAGCTCGCGTTATGAGTAGGGGTGTTTGGGATTCGTCACAAACAGCTGATGGTGGTGTTTTGCTGGCTAAATGGCAACCCCAAACAACATGGAAGAGTCGATCATACTACTTTCTAACTTTCACGATAGTTAACTTTAAAAAAATTCCTGAAGTTTAGAAAAACTACTGAGCATCCTTTTTTTCTTTTCTTGTTTTTAAAAGATATAGTGAAGGTAACGGTTAGCATGATAATCCAATTACTAAAGAAGCAAGGTTGAATATTAATACAATGAGAAAGAGGACTGACCCCATTTTCTGGAAGTGATATTGAGGCTTCTAAAAGGATAACCATGTTATTGCCAGCCTATCACAGGAGATAAAAGAAACATTGTAAGTCAACATTATATAAAAACTTTATTCAGCAAAAATTTGTGAAAGATGGATCACTTAATCCTGCGAGATCTTTCGCTTGTCGGATCTTTCACTTCCTTTGATGGACCGGCAACACATCCTGCAGCTATTTTCATTTCTGATTTATTCAATGTTTCCGGCACACCTTTAATCAAGTAGACATAAGGAATCTAGTATCAGTAATTTCAGTACTGTAAGAGAAAGCAATAGGAAACCGAATAAAATTGATGCAGCTCATCACATACGGCTTACCATTGGGTGTGGCCTGGGTTGCAGACGCGTATGCTCTACCTCTTTCCGGAACTGTCATTTGTGATCCCATTGGGCGCACCACATTTGTTCTCAACTGCGGCCACCAAAATCCTGAAGCAAACCTGCAATTCAGTAGTAAAAGCATAAGTAAACCTGCTTAATTTAATGTGCCATATTTAGTTCTCAAATAACAACATAAAGCATATTTAGTCGTACCTTGTATAATTCAAGAAGAATGTTGGCAAGGGCCGTTTGCTTTCAGTTAGTTTGCCATTCTGGATTGCTGCAGCGACAGGATCAACGGATCAAGAATGGAGAAAAAAATGGGTAACGGTTTTCCTAGCACATTATTAACGCGAATGACAAACACAATTCAAGGATACCTGGTTCATTAAGAAACAACAATGCCTAAACAGCGTTGCGGACTGGCCTGGGGCGCTACGGATCTGGGCTTACATGAACACGGGAGCATCACAAAACGGGAGCATCACATGCCATGAAGATCAACCGGTGAATTGTTGCGCGAGATGGAATAAACAACCACTGTAAAAAAATTCTTAAAGAGTGTTTGAGATTGGTTATTTCTTATTGCAAATTTGTACGCAGTTAAGTAGTTTGATGCTTCTGCCTATCTGCCTATTCAGGGTGAAAAAAGCAAGCTGAGAGCTGCTTATTCTCTCATTATTTTTACAGCCACTAATTGTAATGTTTACATTTATTTTTAGCAAATTCAGAACCGACAGTATTTCCTAAACTGGCTAAACTTTTAACTAATAAGCAAATAAGCACTGAAAATAAGCAATTCCAAACACCCAATAACACATGTTCCAGATTACGATTAACACTTAAAAACATGTTTAGGATAACCAAAGACCTAAAACCCACTACACTAATTAACCTCTAACACAGAAAATCACAAACCCCCAATTTACAATTCATTAAAAACCACATCCACTTACTGATTGAAGCTAAACTTACATGATCGACATCATTTCATAGATGGCAACCATTCTCGTGAAAGACCTCACAGACACCATCACCCCAATGATCAATGGAGCAGACTAAAAAGACCTAAAAACACAAATTATAATGCACGTTTATTTATGGGGCATTTGGATTACCTACCAAAATAGCTCATAAGGTCCTTCTTTTCGACCTATGCCTTTATCAGTGCTAATATCTTATGGAAGTCCATAAACTCAGCTTTATAAGCTCATAAGCTTTTCAAGTTCAATCAAGCCTATAAGCTGGCAAAATAAACTAATCCAAGCAAATATTAAGGGTGGTCGTTAGATGCATCGCGGAGTTTTTGTATTCCCGGTATTTAGAAGCATTCTAAAGGGAAAAGGCACCTTTCCTAATCAAATCTATTACAATTAAAAAAAATTACCTCAACGACATCCGCAAACTGCTAACAAAGGTCGGTCAAATCTTCCTCAGCCACATCGATTTCATCCTAATGCATTTTATGTCATCCATTTTTTTTTCTCATTTCACTGGCATTCCAATTCAGGGACACCTGACGCCGTCGAGAGAGCACATGGAGCATCAAAAGACAAAAAGAAAAAGTTCATATTAAACGGTTGGTCCATACCAAATTAGTTAAGTAAAGGAACTCTCAAAGCAATGCAACTGAAAGCTTACTTTTAGTATTTAAAAAAGTTTTAGCACAATACGATATAAGGTGTGTATCATTAGCATGAAGAGGAAAAAACAAAACCTGTGAATATGTGATTGTGTTAAAAAATGATAAGTTGTATAAGCTTATCATGTTATAATAAGCTTATAGAAGCCGAAATGTTTCAAGATAAGCCACAAAAACTGAGCCTATGAAACATAAGCCGGAAACCAAATAAGCCATAAGGCTGCTACATAAGCCATAATTCAGAATCAAACCAACCGACCCCTACAATTACCATAGCCAAAAGGCCAAAACTTTACATACCTTTTTTTTTCCCCCAAAAAACCAAAATTGAAACCGTAACTCGCTGTGTAACTGTGGCCACAAAAAAACCCCTAAAAATCGAAACCCTAACTCTTGTACCAATTATTTAATTAAGATTAAGATTAAGATTGACAAACATACATGAACACGGGAGCATCACAAAACGGGAGCATCACATGGCATGAAGATCAACCGGTGAATTGTTGCGCGAGATGGAATAAACAACCACTGAAAAAAATTTGTTGCACGGTTATGAAGATCAACTGGTGAGGGAGATTATGTTGATGAGATCGTTTATGTGATGGGGGCGGGAGCAAACGATGGTCATCTAGGGTTTGTGAAGGGTGTGAGTTGCTTTTGAGTGATATTAGCGCACAGAAAAGGGCCAGGACGGGCACAGAAAAGGGCCAAGTGGGCTAACAACCGGTCCTGCGTTTTTGGCGGGAAAAATGGTGCCAAAACGGCGCCGTTTGGCTGCTGTTTTAATATATACTTTTAATTATGTATACTTATGGATTAGTTAAATAAAACCGACAAAACTTTGTTTGACATGCTATAAGTATTCGCCGCTGCAGTTATGTATTGATACCCCACTATACATATCCATTGCTAACCATGCCATAAGAAAAGTTTGCCGCGGAAAGTTTGTTAAAAATAGACACAAATGCGCTAAATACAACGCTCGAATATATTATTAAATTTGTTTTAATTGACTACTGCAACTTAAAACGACGTTATCACAAAAATAATGCAACCATGCCATTAGAGAAACATTGCAACTTAAAATGATATTATCGGAAAATGATTCCCTTACGCTACAAAACAATTTGTTGAAAACATGATTCGCCCTCAACATTTGGTCGAATCTAGAAACCGCTGCCGCTAGGCGCGGGTACTCGGCTAGTATATATATATATATATATATATATATATATATATATATATATATATATATATGAAAAATACGATAATATGAATAATAAGGTAATATATCAACATGATTGAAGGAAAATATAATCCACCGTAAGATAATATGTGTAAAAATCATATGTGTAATCAACTTATTTAAGATCATCAGTATCATTGTTAGAAGTATCGTTGTAATATTCACCAACTTCATCAACTATATCAATTTCTTCCCACTAATTTTTGAATACATACTCATCATCTCATAGTAACAACCATATACATTAATCATTACACAGTAAATCTCATATTCAAAAAATACTTCATTATCAAATGATATAAATAGATACATTCAAATATTCCTTTTTTATTTCCTATGCAAACAGATATAAGTATACACGTCATGTCGTCAACTGAACACTTTCTATAATACCTCTTTGTAAACAACATTTGTTTTTTTATTCGTAGCTTTTCCATCTTTATCACATATAAGTACCTTCAGACCCTTTTTAGTTTGAGTCTCGAAATTGCCACATATAGTTGCCGATGAGTAAAAACAGGGTTCTGTAAATACAGTCCTACTTCTACCAATGACTGACCTAGACTTTTTGTTATAGTCATTGCTAAGCATATGGCTTGTTGGGACAACATTAATTATGTCTCCTTATGTTTTAATGATGAAAAATAAACCTTCTCAAAACATAAAATAAAAAAACGTTAGCCAAAAACCAAACGACTCAATAACTAGGTCTGGCACACTGCAGGCGCTCCGAAGCGTAGGCAACGTGCCGACCTACTGTATAGATCATGACGGTTTTCGAAAATCTGATTTCCTCTTATCCGACAAATGTGGGTTGTTCAATATAGTTATGTATATGATATGTGGTTTATTTGGAACATTCGAAACGTGTTTTAGAATTAGTGGGATCCAAAACCACAACCTCTCATTTTTAACAAAATGCCAACTCAAGTATTTTATTGAATGATGATGCAGGATTTCTGACCAGGTTTTAATATTTATAAATTTTCGTCTACCTAAGGTCTACCTATGCACTAACGGGCAGTGTACCGGGTCGTGTGGAGTGCAGTGATCAGTAAAGTCGAGGTCGATCCAAGAGCTATGAGTGCTGATCTAATCAAAGTTCTAATGTCACTGATTTTTAAGGGGTTTTGAATAAATTGTTAATTAAACTAAAGAAATGAATTAAAATGAGAGCAAATAAAATGGATGAGATAACCAATAGAGAAGTGTGCTAGCCTAATGACTAATCTTATAATGCCACTAACAGGGTACCCGCGCCACCCGCGCGATGCGGCAGCGGGTACCCTATAACTAAAATTTTTCCGGCAAATAACGTTTTTTGATATGATATTGTTTTAATACAAACAAAGCCTAGCTTTTGTTCTATAGTTTAGATATGGTAAAAAGAAGTTCCTCAAAATGCGATTGATATAATGGAATTAAAATCAAGTGCGACTAAACTACTTGTATCTTCGTTTAAATGCAATTGACCTCAATAATGATGACTAATTTTACCCGTTTTAGTTTGTTTAGTTGCTATTACTTATATGAAATTCAACAGTTGAGTTGTTTGACCCATAACAAAATACGATTAAAAAACAATAGATGAATCACTTGTGCTAATTCTTTTTCGCTTTGATGTCATAAATTAAGAGGTTTCCATGTCTATTTGTGTGTGTCTAAACTTAGTTATGAAATTTCATTAAGTATGTTTCCGTACAAGTTGAAATTCAAGGCTACAAAATATAGATAGTTTAGCTAGCAAAAGTGAAGGTATGACATATATTAAAGATTGTACCACATTTACTTGTAGACAAATTCCTTTGCATAGACTTGCAAATACGCAGCTCGTTTACTTAGCATCTTAGTCAAATTATTCTTACAAAGTTCTCGTTACAACTTAGAATTTACGAATATACTTCAAGTCAAAATGGGAGATTGAGCAAGATTTTAATTGGGCTAGGATTAAAATTATTGTGGGCCATTATCCCAAGTAAATAAACACGGCCCACGTTATAAAGACCGGTGTTTTTGTTATATTGACGAGGTTTTTTTTTTTTTTTTTTTTTTTTTTTTTTTTTTTTTTTTAATAATTTTGTTTATATCAAAAAACTATAAACCTGAAAGTGTGGAAAAAAAAATATAAAGTTTAATGTGTAAAACGTTTAAAACTGTCAAAAATACGAAACAGAAACTGACAAAAAACTGTGCTGTACTGAAAATAAAGGGAGAAAGTGGGAAAAGTCAAAAGAGACAGGGTGGGCCACCCAGTCCCGTTAACAGTAGCCATAAACACACGACCAAATACAACAGTTGTTTAACAATACACAATTATCTAAATTTCAAAACTATCTTTATATTTCTCTACACCTAGCGACCACAACAGCCACTATCTCAAACTCTCACTTTCAAACACTGCAGACACCACAACTCATCCAACCTTTATCCCTCCAACTGCTAATAAAAAACGAATCACACTCCTTTATTCCACTCGAGATATGCAACAACAACTATCTATCCTCTTTCTTCCAGCGGAAAACCGAAGCTACAAGTACTACTCTATTCTTTTTCTTGTTCGAATCGTGAAAACAGAACCGGGGATACAGATTCAAGATATCATATAGAGGTCTTGGGTAGTTTTTTTTTTGTTATTTCATTTCATCCTTTAGAGATCTATGATGGGTGTTTGTTCAAACTAAAAAAAATCTTTAATAGATTGGTAAAAAGTTTGTACATATCTGAGATCTTTAGTATAGATGAGAGTTGGGGAGTGAACTGTGAGGTTATTTGGTTGTGTGTAGGTGTGATCAAGGAAGACTGAATAACAATACTGTTTTTTTAATGTTTTTTTATTAGAGTGTTTTTGTGTGTTGTGGTTAGCTGACAATGGTTGGCTCTTGGCGGTGCTCGGCTCATGGTAAGAGAGCATATTTCTAGAGAGTGAACATGGTTTTATTTTTTTAGTTTTAAGATGGTGGTGTAATTTATATCAATATTAGAAGGCTGTTAATTGGAAATATTTAATTTCCTAGGTTGTTACAAGTTTATATAATTCCTGATTTTTAGCCTTTTAATTTTTTAGTAATATTGCATTGATTGTTATATTTTAATGAATGTTTTGTAGCATAATTATGTTTCCAGGAATATTAAAATTGTTGTTACAAGTTCAATGAGGATAGTTGTTACAAGTTTATGAAATATATGCTAGAAGTCATTTACTATGGCTTGTTAATTTCCTATTAAAGAAATATTTTTGATCTTAATAATTTTAGGACTTCTTTATTTACTTTGTTCTAAACCTTTTATAAAGTAGTATAGATAACTAAGTTTTCCTATTGATGTTTTCTATCACTCCATGTGGGGGTAAATGTCGCTAGAATCCTTGGGTAAATTCGTCTAGCCTATGTTCCATTGTTTCCTATTCCGTAACTGAATGATTACAAGAGTTCGTTGGTTAACCTAAAACCTAGTCATCAAGTACCAGGTACAATCTAGAGCTATTCTATGAAAGACGGCCTCTCGGAACTTAGGTTCCCCCAAACTTCTTAAGCATCTCCGTTTGGTAGGTGATCTTATGGTCAATTCACAAATAAGATGGTGGTAGTCCTATGGTAAATTTTTACCACTACTTGCAACCTTTTCATCTAGGGTCCAATGGTCAACTCTCCTAGCTTCCTAGATATTACAAAACATTAATGCTACCACAACGAGGGTGTCCACGAATAAGCAAATAAAATATACACATAAAGTAATACGAAAACGAGAAAACTAGAGCGCATCCTCAAACCTTTCCAACAACGCCTATTCAAACCTTTCCCAAGCTTAAAATAAAGATTCTCCCATATTTTATTGGAACTTCCTGATGGTTTCTAATTGCTGAAGTATTTTTGCTGTGGTTCGGTATTCCCTTAAGAAGGCTTTCGTCAGTGAGTTCCAAGTCGTTATTGTTCCTGAAGGTACCTTTTTTACCTATGCCCTAGCTCTTCCAGTTAAGCAGAATGGGAATGCCATCATCATTACTTGGTCTTTTGATACTTCTAGGGTGTGAAATAGATCAATGATTTCACTCACCCTGGCAATGTGCTCGCGAGCTTCTTCATCATTATTTCCAGAAAATCTGCAATCCTTTAGTTCATCTAAACATAATTCCCTGAATTCAAATTTTATATTGTCTTTAATAATAGGTCTAACAATGCCTGGTTCAACACGTACAGAGGTTAAATAATCATTCATGTTCAAGGCCATGGAATTTTAGAAAACTTAAACCAAGTCCTAAAGTAGATCCCCAGGGGCGGCACCAAAAACTTGATGCAGGATTTCTGACCAGGTTTTAATATTTATAAATTCTTGTCTACCTAAGGTCTACCTATGCACTAACAGGCGTGTGTAGTGTAGTAATCGGTAAAGCTGAGGTCGTCCCAAGAGCTATGAGTGCGTATCTAATCTAAGTTCTAATTTCACTGATTTTTAATAGGGTTTTGAATAGATTATTAATTAAACTAAAGAAATGAATTAAAATGAAAGCAATTAAAATGGAGGAGATAATCAATAGAGAGAAGTGTGCTAGCCTAACTACGAACCTTGTTATGCCATAATTAAGTTTCCTATTGATGTTTTCTATCGCTCCATGTAGGGGTAAATGTCGCAAGAATCCTTGTGTAAATTCGTCTAGCCAAAGTTCCATAGGTTCCTATTCCGTAACCGAATGATTACAAGAGATCGTGGGTTAACCTACAACCTAGCCGTTAAGTGCCAGGTACAATCTAGAGTTATTCTATGAATGACGGCCTCTCAGAACTTAGGTTCCCCCTAACTTCTGAAGCATCTCTGTTTGGTAGGTGATCCTATGGTCAATTCACAAACAAGATAGTGGTAGTCCTTTGTTAAATTCTTACCACTAATCTCAACCTATTCGTCTAGGGTCCTCTGGTCAACTCTCCTAGCTTCCTAGATACTAAAAACCATTAATGCTACCTAAACGAGGGTGTCCGTGAATAAGCAAAGAAAATATGCGCATAAAGCAATATGAAAACGAGAAAACTAGAGCGCATTCTGAAACCTTTGCAACAGTGCCTATTCAAACCTTTCCCAAGCTGAAAATAAAGATTCTCCCATATTTTGTTGGAGCTTCATGATGGTTTTTGATTGCTGAAGTATTTTTGTTGGGTTCAGTATTCCCTTAAGAAGGCTTTCTTCAGTGAGTTCGTAGTTGTTATTGTTCCTAAAGGTAGGTTTTTTACCCATGCCCCAGCTCTTCCAGTTAAGTAGAAAGGGATTGCCATCATCATTACTTGGTCATTCGATACTTCTAGGGTGTGAAATAGATCAATGATTTCACTTACACTAGAAATGTGCTCGTAAGCTTCTTCATCATTATTTCCATAAAAATTGCAGTCCTTTAGTTCATCTAAACATAGATCCCATAATTCGAATTTTATATTATCTTCAATAATTGGTCTAACAATGCCTGGTTCAACACGTACAGAGGTTAAATAATCGTTCATGTTCAAGGTGATGGAATTTTACAAAACTTAAATAAAGTCCTAAAATAGCTCCCAGTAACGGCACCAAAAACTTGATGCATGATTTCTGACTAGGTTCTAATATTTATAAATTCTCGTCTACCTGAGGTCTACTTATGCACTGACAGACAGTGTACCAATCGTGTGTAGTGCAGTAATCGGTAAAGCCTAGGTCTTCCTAAGAGCTATGAGTGCGTATCTAATCTAAGTTCCAATGTCACTGATTTTTAATAGGGTTTTGAATAGATTATTAATTAAACTAAAGAAATGAATCAAAATGAAAGCAATTAAAATGGATGAGATAATCAGTAGAGAGAAGTGTGCTAGCCTAACTACTAACCTTGTTATGCCATAATTAAGTTTTCCTATTTATGTTATCTATCACTCCATGTGGGGGTAAATGCCGCTAGAATCCTTAGGTAAATTCGTCTAGCTTATGTTCCATATGTTCCTATTCCGTAACCGAATGATTACAAGAGTTTGTAGGTTAACCAACAACCCAGTCATTAAGTATGAACTACAATCTAAACTTATTCTATGAAACCCGGCCTCTCGGAATTTAGGTTCCCCCTAACTTCTTAAGCATCTCCGTTTGGTAAGTAATCATATGGTCAATTCGCACACAAGGTAGTGGTAGTCCTATGGTCTTTTCTTACCACTACCCGCAACCTATTCGTCAAGTGGGGGGATATTTAATGACGTCATATAATCCTGATATTTAAGTATTAATTTCCCCCTATTATGCTCATTTATTCTACTTATTATATAGATGTATACTTTGTTTTCTTTAGATTTTGTATCCAGGTTACAAATGAGCATAGGATCTAAAGAGACAAGGAATTTCGAAAGAACGCGCCAAAGATAGATAAATTAGAGTATGCTGGAAGAAGCTATGGTGTAAGATCAACCCTCAATTACGTCGTAGCTAGGAATTCAAACATGAAGACCAAAGTCAACGTCGATCAAGAATTACGGCGTAACCATATTAGTGATCTACGCTATAACATATTCAAGTCTTCAAAGATTTGCTCGAATTGATGGCTATGCCATAACACAACTATGGAACTACGGCGTAGCAACGTCTACAAAAGTAATCCAAGATCCAAGAATCAAGCTACGACGTAACACACATGAACACTGCGACGTAGAAGAAACCCTAAAAATTAGAGTTATGGCGTAACACATCTTCAACTACGCCGTAACTATTCCATTTGGATAAGATCATAGCAGGATTACACTAGCTACGCGTAACGCATTTCTGAGCTACGGCGTAGCTATGATCGGGCCTATAAATACAACCTTAATTTATGCATTTGTCATACAACATTCTCACACACAAAGTCAGAGATCGTTGGGAGCTTTTAGGATGCCCTTCTACAGCAGCATACGGAGCCTTTCCAAGGGAGAAATCATGCCTAAATCACCATAAGTTTTAGCATTTCATCATTTCATTTACATTTCGAATACATGGCGTTTGTAAACATTATTTCGAGGGTTGAATTTAATATGATCGGCTAAGCACCTCTGGTGCTAGCCTAGTTATGATTCTTATATTGTATTAATTATGTTTCCGCACTTTTCTTAATGCTTTTACGTGTGTGCATGCTTAGTTTGTCTTAAAATCCTTTAGTTGCGGTAGTTTAAAACACCCGTTTATACTTGGTATGCTAGGAGAATTGACCATAGAACCCTGGCGTAGTTGAGTTGTGAGGATATGGTTGGGATGACAATTAACCACGGACCTTGTGTGCAATTTGAATCAAACCCGTCTACCGTACGTCAGCTTACTAGCATGGGGTAATGCTTGTGGTTCCTGGCAGGATTTGGGGGAGATAGGCTAGGGAACTTGACAATATGAACTTAGTGATATATGTCCACTCCACCTAAAGCATGAGATTAGTCTAATAGGAAACGTAATTATAAGCAATATAGGATGAGTAATTAGGCTAGTACATTTCTCTCTTATTGCTCAAAACTTTCATTTCATTTTGTTTTATTTACTTTTTCCTTTCAATTCAATCAATCAATCATTTCAACCTTCATTCAGTATAAATCAGTGACACCTGATTTAGGTAATTTCCAAACCACATAGCTCTTGGGACGCCCTCGGTTTTACCAAATACTAGTCTACACGCGACCGGATTCTCTGTCCGTTAGTGCAAATAGGTAGACCTTAGGTAATCGAGACTTTATAAATATTAAGACCTGGTCAGTAAAACCTGCATTAGTATAACAAAACTGTAGGACCTTAGATCTATCAACTTTAACACAAATATGACAAGTATATGAAGTAAAGATGGTGACTTGATGTGGTATAGGTGGCGTTAGATGTAAAGAGAGATAGATGAAGATGAGAACTTTTATTCAAGATAAACACACACAAGAACACACCTCAAATGAGCTTTGAGGTGTTTATATAGTTCATGAGATATAATGCCCTAAAGGCTTTCTATGGGCTTTGGGCTTGGACTTGGATTACATGTATTATAAAAGGCCAAAGCCCAAATGACTACTCTATTACATATGACACAACATTCTAATAATGAGAATGACCATCACTTTCTAATATAATATTATAATGCTAACAATCTCCCCCTAAGGGGTGGTCATTCGAATGATGCTCCATGTGATTAGGTCTTCTTTGTACTTTGTTGTTGACCATTGTGTGTCGTAGTAGAATAGTCTTTAGTATTTGTTCCTTCATGCTTTGTGATCTTTGATGACTGACTTTTCATCTTTAGTAGTCTGCCTTTCGTCACTTCTGCGTCTGTGGTGGTCGTTTGCCATTCCAACATGCTCATACATCTTCAGTCTTTGTGATACATGCATTTGTTGTTCTCGTTCTTTCACACAGATCTTTGTCACTTTACTTTGTAGATTCTTCTTTTTGGCGTAGAATCTTTCTTTGACTGTTGCTATCCTTTGATCTTTGTGAGAACTTTCCTTTGACTTTGTGATGCATGTATGAGCATGTGGAATTCGTCGCCATGGAGGTGATATGTACCTGCAGGTAAACAGTTAGCAATAATCAACCGGTACTTACAGATAAGGAATTAGAGATTGTCAACAACATATTGTGAAGACTCCTTCTAATCCTTATCAAGGCCGTTCCCATATCATATACTCCCGAAGTAGCTTACGAGACATACTTAGTAGCTCAATGACTAGGTGAGTCGCTGGGGATCACTCCACGACTGTAGACCGTTTGAAACCACCGCGAACACTAAGCGTAACTCATAAAGATTTACCGAAGTGACCTGCTGTCAGGGATGCTTGATGTTGACCCTGGCAGGAATTTCCATTCAATCATTGAGAACCACAAAAGTGAATTCTCTCATAAATGTTCTGGCAGATTGCTAAGATCTGCGTAGGACTCTTAAGTTTACATATGGCATCCTTATTGTTGGATCACCAGTGTAGAAGTATCATGTGTTCCTAAGAGATCTTTTGAAGTAATCTCGAGGCTCTAGACTCGATAAGTGCACAATTGGTTTCCTATGCGGAGATTAGGGTGAGGTCTCCTGCTTCAATATCAACCATCTCTAAGAGACAGGTCGATAGATTACACCGGTTCCCCGTGAGAATGAAACAAGCTCTTTTGAGAGAACTTGAGTGGTTAAGAAGGTTTTAGTGCATTGCGTCACTCGGTCCATGACGTCTTTATCTTCAATACCGGTGTCACCTTAGCAACAACCAGTAGCATACGAATTGAACCCGGTGTCTGCCCTAAGGTTGAACATATGGAGGGCTATTTCTTTTCACCCTTTTTCTTTACTTTTCTTTTTAATTCTTCAACCCCTTCTTTCTCCTTTCTCATTTTCCCCTTTTTTCAATCATACCTAAGGCCTTCTAATTCTAATCTATTGGATTTGTCCTTGGGTAGATCCCTCCGGCTTTGGCGGATCATAGGACGGTTTTACCTAACCTTAGTCACCTTATAACACCATGACTATCCTATAATTGCCATGAAACCATTTATTGAAAATCTCTCTAAGTGTTTATGATAAAAAAACACATTGTTGTTACCACTTTGAGAGTTTTGCAACTTTTGAAGGACACCCCCTTCACATGTGCTCATGCATTTTTAAGAAATTTGCACATGCGTGAGGAGTTTGCACTTTTTGAATTGATCCATTTTCAGTGAACATGACCGATTCGAGACATGCTTACATCACTAGTTGGACTAGCTTGAAGTTATTACCCGTCCTGGTCAAGTCTAAAGAAAGTCTCTCGATACGGTACATTCTACTCAGACAAGTCCTATTCGAGACACGCTTACATCACTAGTTAGACTAGCTTGAAATTATTACCCGTACAGGACAAGTCTTTTCGATTACTGACATTTTAAGCTTCGTCAATTCATTGGTACTTACTGAGTCGAGCTCTTTTGAGATTTAGTCACAAACTTTAAACATCTTTGATCACATTTTAATCATGTCTTCTCCCCCTCAAAAATAGCATATCGTGATATTTTTGATTATCAACTGATTAAGAAAGAGCTTTTGGAGAGATAGACAGATTTGTTTTGTATGAATTCGGAACATTTTTGTTTTTGAACTCCCCCTTAATAATAGTACATTTTAACAAACAATTAAGGGTTTGGAGGGAGTTATCTTGAGCACTCATTTTGAGAGATTTTGAGAAATCTTTTGAACACTCTTCAAAAAGTGCTCAAGAATTCTGTTTGAAAATGAGTTTGTGTTTGAAATATTTTTCGTTTGTTTAGACTCGAACTTTTTGAAAATGATTTCGTCTTTGAATGTACGAGTCCTTGATTTCAAAATAATCAGAAGTCGTCATTAGGGTCCGGGTTTCGTACTGAGGTATACGAAAGCCATTGTGAAGAAACTTTTGAGAAACGACATGTTTTAGAAAAACATTAAAAAAAAAAACTCCCGCTCAAGCATCTGTACATATTCGTATCATTGTTGAATGATATTTCTAGAAACGTACAGAATATCGATTATACAAGAGACATGTCATGAGATGAATATTTTTGGATTTTTGGATTTTATATTGTTTTTGTATTTTTTTGAAAAATTTATATTTTTGTTTTTCTTTTTGTTGGTTTTTCAAATTTTGTACTTTGTTTTTTCAAAAATATTTACAGCGAAGCGATTTTGAAAACATTTTTCAAGAAGATTCATGAAGACGTTCTAGCTCCTCAGGAGTTATGCTTCGCATGCCAATTCGTCGAACTAAATAGTGAAACCGTTCTTTTGGAAGGGCTTTAGTAAATAGATCGCGAGTTGGTAATCGGTCTTAACGAAAATCTAATTCAGCAGTACCCTCTTCGACGTGCTCTTTGATGAAATGGTAGCGGATTTTGATATGCTTCGTCTTAGAATGATGTACGGGATTGCACGAGATGGCTATGGTACTTTTTGAATCACAATACATAGGTATTCTGTCGAAAGTAAAGCCATAATTTGTGAGCTGTGTCCGCATCCAAAGAACTTGGGCACAACACGCAGATAGAGACACATACTCGGCTTCGGCGGTTGACAGTGCAGTACAATCCTCTTTCTTTGACAACCAGCTTACATGCTTTTCACCAAACAATTGTGCTCCACCTGATGTAGTTTTTGCTGTAACTTGATCACCAGCATGGTCGGTATCTGAAAAAGCTGTTAGATTAAACTCCGAATCCTTCGGATACCAAAGTCCCATGTTAATGGTGCTTCGTAGGTACCGAAAGATCCGTTTAACCTCTTTGAGGTGAAGTTCGGTAGGCTTTGCCTGAAACCGTGCTAACAAACAAACAGCAAATTGAATATCAGGTCGACGAGCAGTTAGGTACATGAGAGAACCGATCATGCTCCGATATTTCTTCGGATCGATGGGTTTCCCAAACAAATCAGCACCTCTTTTTGGTGAAGTGACCATTGGTGTACCAACAGAATCACAGTTTTCCATTCCATGTTTTTTCAAAATCTCTATTGTATATTTAGCTTGATTGATAAAAATACCACGAGGGGATTGATGTATTTGTAAACCAAGAAAGAATTTTAGTTCCCCCATCATGGACATTTCAAATTTCCTTTTCATGAGATTTTCAAAATGTTTTGAATGATTCAGATTAGTGGACCCAAAGATAATGTCGTCCACGTAAATCTAAACAATCAAAATGACATTTTTGAATTTTTTTATAAACAAGGTGTCATCAACTGTTCCTTTGGTGAAATTGATATTGAGCAAGAAAGATGATAGTTCATCATACCACGCTCTTGGAGCTTGTTTTAAACCATAAATGGCCTTTTTAAGCTTGTAGACGTAGTCTGGATGTTCCTTATCAATGAATCCTTCTGGCTGACTCACATACACTTTTCTTTCAGAGTTCCATTCAAGAAAGCTGTCTTAATGTCCATCTGATAGACTGTGATGTTCTTGTGAGCTGCGTAGGTGATTCGTGATAAAATCAAGTTATAGTATAGATATAAGCTCAAAGAAATCCGCAAAGAAATACGGATAACCCGAGGTCGTATTCCGTGTGAAGGGTGAATGGAATTCCGAATTTCCGATTCGGAAAACGTGTCGTGAAAAGTGGTACAAAGTGATATTGATGAGATTATACTAATGATATAGCAAATAAGGCACAATTAATCACTTAAGCACGTATTTCAAATAAGGCAACTAAAAACGTCACGTAAAATCGAAACCGTACGCTAAAACGTTAATTAAACGTTAACGTACGAAATAAAATGCGACTTTTAAGCTACACGACTCCTACGAACTTGGAAATAATTTTTAATAATCAAAAATGAAAAAAGAAAATTTTGAGAAAAAGAAAAATATTTTTTTTGACTTTTTATTTATTTTTTATGAATTAAAAACTAATTAAACTATTTAAAAATTAAAAGAAAATGAAAATAAAGTGAGAAAAATGCAAAATTAACTTCTAAAATTCTAAAATAACTAAAAATAATTTTCTAATATTTTTTTGGATTTTTCTGCGGTTTTTCTGATTTTTTTGTATTTTTTAATAATTAAAAAGTAATTAAAAAATGATTAAAATTGAAAATTAAATAAGAAAAATAGCAAAACAACTCAGAAAAATCTGAAAATTTCAGGGAAAATCTAAAATAATATTCTAAATCTAGGAAAAATATAAAAATTTGAAAATAAGCACTGGAAGTGCTTAATGCTTTGAAAACAGCTTATAATAGTGCTTATTAATAAGCAATTTTTGACCAAAACTGAACCAAACTTTTATCAGATGATTTTAGTACTAAAATAAGCTTACAATAACAATCCAGAAGTAATTTGATACTCAGAAGCACAAGTAGTAATCAAATAAGGCCAAATAAGCACTTAGTAGGAGAAATAAGCTAAAGAGAATAAGCAGAAGCCAAACAACACTTAGAACAGATGCAATACACTAAATTAAGCTCAGATCAATCAAAATTTCCAACTTAAAATCACAAATAAGCTTTTGCAGCCCAATAAGCCAAACAGATTTATGCAGAATTGCTCATAAAGGTGAGCTCAATAAGCTGTGAAGATAAGCACTCAGATGCAAACTTTTGGAAGCAACTTATACTATACCAACCCAGGAACACAAATCAACCTCAAAAACAGATCCTTGATTCAATTTGTTACCCTAAAAAGGCTCAAGAACTTGGGCTAAAACCTGTGGTGCAGGGCAAGTTTAGTTCTGAGAAGCCAACTTCAATGGCTTTTTCTAATAAGCAAAAGTGATTCAAAACCCAATTTTCTTTTTGAAATATATTAACTGAGTACCAAGCTTTTCAAAACAACAAGATTTGTATATTTCCAATCTATTTTGAATCCTACACAGACCTCCAAACTTTTAAACAAAAGCTGAGTAATAAGCTTTTCTTGACTTTTTGATAAACACAGAAGTTTGACCAAAATGAGATTTAACTACTCCTAATTAACTATTAAGATGTTGATAAGATATTTTGAGATTACTACAAGCTAACACTAACTATATTGCAACTACTTTAAGCTTTTCTTAACCTAAAACTGCTTACACTGACAGTTAAGCTAAATTACCTAGCCACTTGACTTTTTATCTAATGACCACTAATTTTTTTACTTTAACTAACTATAATATGGCCTAAGTAATATGTTTGAACTATTTTTAGCCTCTGTCACAGAACTTAATGCAGCAAACAACTACAATCCAAACACCCCTTAAGGGTATTTCACAACTCAGAATCTACCACAGAACCTTACTAAACACCTCCAAACTAAATCAAAGACCCTCAATATGATGCATAAACATGATATAAGCCAGAAAAAAAGATCAATAACATCATTTAGCAAAAAATCAATGATCCACAGATTTATGACTATGTGAGACAGTAACAAACCAAATATCACCAAAGAACTCAAGTAAGGTGAAACAGTAACAAATAAGCAATGATGAACAAGTATAAGCAATATTCAATACTAATAAGCTACTGTATCAGATCTAAACTATATGAGCAATAAGCTATAAAAGATGAGAAAAATGAAAATGGTACCCACAAGTTTAAAACCCCTCAGCTAGAACAGAGGGGGGTCACTATGCTAGCCTGTCTTTAGACAGGCCAATGGTCTCCTTTTGGCTGCCTTTACCCACCACAAGCTCAGCTTATTGAAATAAGCTGAGCCTTTGACTTTTGTTGACTTTTTAGAGTCTTGGATTTTTGGAACAGGAAAGAAGTTTCAATGATCACTGTAAGCTATATAAGCTTAAATGAGTTTGAAACAACAACAAAACAACAAGGAAAAGAATCAAAGATGAAAACAGAACCTATCTTTTTTTTGCTTTTTGTAAGTTTTTATATATTTTTTTTGGTTTTTTCTTTGATAAGTAAACAACAATAACAATAATAAGAAATGAAACAGAAGATCAACACTAAACAAATAACAAGAAAAGACTTTGCTTTTAAAGAAATAAGACAGTAAATAAGCAGAATAAGCAATAAATAAAAAAGCAATAAGTAAATAAGCTTTAACTGAAATTAAATAAGACAATAAAAAAAACTTTCATTAATATTAAAAAAGGTTTACAAAAGTATTTTGGCAGAGTAACACTACTTGAAACTCTACTACTATTACAATATGAGGCGGGGGGGGGGGGGGGTATTTATAAGCTAGCAACTAGGGTTTTGGGGATGATTCTAGATGATGCTCAGCTTTCAATCTTGGCCATTGATCTTTATCTTGGTCACTAAGCTTGAATGTGGTCCCTTGATTCCCTGTTATATGGAGCACGATGATGTTTGGCCTCTCCCATTGGTCCACGTACCCTCTTTTGTGTCCTTCTTCATATCGTGCCTGAGGAGATGCCCTTGGCATCTGATTGGTCTATGTTTATTACCTAATTAAGGTAACAAAGGGTAATTGAAGGGTTTAAGGGATTAGGGTTCTAGGAACAGTAAAATCTGCGGAGAGTGTTAGGATTGGGGGGCGGTAATTTTAAACGGGGGTAATAAATGGGGGGTTGGGTCGGGTAAAGTGGATGTTGGGCTGGGTATAGATATTAATAGGTGTGGGCTTGTGGTATATAAAAGATATGGTGGGCTGAGTTTATGCTTGGGCTAGGATATGTGGATCCGGTTGTGTTTATTAGTTTTAGTAGTAGTAGTGAAACAAGGACCACTTTTGTAATTTATGCAAATCGTAGGGACCAAAACTGTAAACTTTGAAACTTTCTCCCAAGGGTATAAATTGCCGTACTCTGAATAATGGAGGACCACATATGCCATTTTCTTCAAATTTGCTTTAAGGACCATAATTGCTAAACTCTGAAACTGCAGGGACTAAATCTGCCAATCTCCCAAAGTTTCTTCCAATGACCCATATTGAACTTTCAGAATCTCTAAGGACTTCTATGAGCATTGTGAGCAATCTTTGATCATTTTGCTTCCCCGGCTACGGCTTTTGACCTTTTTCCAATCTCGTGCTCGTTTTTGTCGGTTTTGGCTTGTTTTCGTTCAGTTTTCACATATTCGTACCTGCACATACACAAATACAAAAACACACATTCTCTTGGCATTTTAGGTTAGTATTTGGTATTTTTGGTCTGATTAAAGGCCTAAAAAGGATGAGTGATTAAGCACTCATCAAAATCCCCCAGACTAAGGTATTGCCGTGCCCTCACGCAATGTCATCACCTCACGCTTAAGAGATAAATAATTTCAAAACCTCTTTTTACTGACGTTGTAAAGTAGCAATGACTTTCAAAAGAGATAGTAAAATAATTTATTCCCAAAAACGCTCCGTTTTCCGATTTTTCATAAATAATAACTACAACTACTCTTTTTGTATTTTTCATTTTTATATGTGACGGTTTATTTTGACTTTCATTACCAATTCATATCTGTTGATAATTTTAAGGGTCAACGAGTAGAAACACTTCAAGGAGAAAAGACCATACGGATAAAAATCGTCATCCTTGATTTTTCGCAAGCTCCCAAACTAAGCGTAAAATCGAGATCATTGTTTAACTAGAAGTTAGATGCTAACACTGCCCACAAAAGTTACTTGTTTATTACCTCTTGTTTCCAGGTCCTATGTTTTGTATCTCAGGATTTAATTTGTTGAGAAATGAATTTCTTCATATTTTTCTCGTTTTGATATTTGTTAGTCCGATAAGAGCACAAAATTTGAACGTTAAGTAGTTTCCAAACTTTCCCTTGAAAACCTCTGCATACAAAAGTCGGGTCCACATGAAGGTCTCGGATTTAACACGATTTGTGGAGGCCTCCCTTTTTATTTACGACCGAGACATACCATGACTGATACACGAAACGGAAGCTTTTTATTAGGGAAAACCCCCGGAGTCGAAGCTTGGCACTTTTGCATAATTA
This sequence comes from Artemisia argyi, assembly GCA_030686995.1. Classification (NCBI taxonomy): domain Eukaryota; kingdom Viridiplantae; phylum Streptophyta; class Magnoliopsida; order Asterales; family Asteraceae; genus Artemisia; species Artemisia argyi. The sequence continues at coordinate 50,189 of JARVZY010000214.1, read as the reverse complement.
TAATCACTTTAATAATATTTCCTCCTTAGTCCTTTATTTCAATTACAACAACGGTTTTGAGCCGCCAAGATGCAAGAGCTTTATTATGACTTTTGGATTATATCCTTTGCTTTTTTATAGCTTTGGATTCCTCTGCCTTTTTATTTGGCTTTGGATTATTATTATTGATATTCATAATCATATGCCAAACCCCAAGTCCTACGGTCTTTAATAAGATCACAACATCGGCTGCGAACTGGCAAGATGCAATAGTCTATTTCACAGTAACACTGGCAGTACCCCTATGTGTACCAAACCCTCATATGCAGAAATTTTGTTGGGAACGAGAAAAAACTAAGTATTGCCCAAACCGTATACACTTAATTAATCCTAGACATCTATTTATATTGGTGTGCAAGCTTGTGGGAACAAGGAGGCCACAAGTACCTCTCGTGAGTTTTTTAAATCCCAAGGTTGAGATCCGTGTATAGCACGAAATTTCTAAATAAACTCTATCATTCCTCGATCTCCGCAAATTTAAAATCCCAAGTAATGAGATCCGCGGATGCTTAGCCATAATCTTTTGATTATATTGGTTAAGGGAGACGAGCTAGGGCTCAACACGCCTGGTCAAGTCAAAATATTTATTTCTACTCTCGCTGGTAGGAAAATCAAAACAAGGTGTCAAATCTTATTATTCATATATATATATATATATATATATATATATATATATATATATATATATATATATATATATATATATATATATATATATATATATATATTTTTTGCATTATAAAGAGGTGACAAAATTTAAAATTTTTGGTGGAAAACGGAGTTGCGTAAGTTAACAGCTCAGACGATGGTAACAGGTCAAATCGAATCGAAGATTCACCCCCCCCCAGACTAAAGTGAAACATTGTCCTCAATGTTTTAAGGGTACGGGTAATCCAACGTAAAATCTAAGGCCGTTTATTAAGTATGCCAAGAGATAAACGTTAGTCGATAAGATTTTGGATATGGTGAATTTCCGATAGAGCAGCGAAGGATGAGACTCGAGTGTAGAGAACAACAAACCACGAGCACGAGAGTCTTCAAACTTTGGGGAAATTCCTGAACATTCACAAACAACCACGAAAACACGAGTTTGGAAAGGGTCGCCCCCCTCACGTAACGTTATTCTTAGAAAATAGATATTAAGAAGCTGAATTGGATAAGCATAGGGTGCCTCCCACGAAGCGCTTGTTTTTGATTACCGAGTCACATGAGCTTGACTCGATCCCCGAATTTAATCGTCCTTGGGGAAAGTTTGGAGATCCGGGACAACCGTGGGTGGTATGTCCCCTCCAAAGTAATGTTTGACACGATGACCATTCACCTTGAAATTGTGACCGTCATTTTGCGCAAGCTCAACGGTTCCATAAGGAAATACTTGAGAAATGGTGAATGGTCCAGACCAACGGGTTTTTAACTTGCCCGAGAAAATCTTTAATCGAGAATTGAAAAGAAGGACCCGATCACCAACATTAAAGACACGATCTTTAATCTTAGCATCATGAATCCTCTTTGTTTTCTCTTTGTAGATCAAAGAGTTCTCATAGGCCTGATCACGAAGTTCGACTAATTCATTCAATTGAACTTGACGGTGATCACCCACGGTTTGTAAATCAAAATTAGCACGTTTTAAAGCCCAATAGGCTTTGTGCTCAAGTTCAAGAGGTAGATGGCAGGCCTTTCCGTAAACCAGCTTGTATGGAGTACACCCGATAGGTGTTTTGTAAGCTGTACGGAAAGCCCAAAGTGCATCATCAAGCTTGTCAGCCCATGAAGCACGATTTTCACCTACGGTTTTTTCCAAGATACGTTTCAAGCCACGATTGGAGACCTCAACTTGTCCACTTGTCTGTGGATGATATGCTGTAGAAAGACGATGTGTGACACCATATTTGAGCATAACCTTTACGAATTGGTCATTACAAAAATGGGTCCCACGATCACTTATAATAGCACGAGGTGCACCAAATCGGGCGAAGAGATTTTTAAGAAATTTCACAACAACTCGGGCGTCATTGGTGGGGAGAGCCTTTGCTTCAACCCATTTAGAGAGATAATCGACGGCCACGAGGATATATTTGTTTCCATGAGAAGACGGGAATGGACCCATGAAATCGATACCCCAGACGTCAAAAATTTCACAGACTTGGATGGCATTTTGAGGCATCTCGTCATTTTGAGAAATTTTTCCTTGAAGCTGGCAAGAATCACATGATTTCACCAATTCATGGGCGTCCCGGTAAATCGTCGGCCAATAGAAGCCGGAATCAAAGACTTTCTTAGCGGTGAAATTGGCACCATGATGTCCCCCGGTGGGTCCATTATGGCATGCCATGAGAATTTCATCGGCTTCCGTGTCGTGAACACACCGCCGGATCACTTGATCCGCACAAATTTTGAACAAGTAGGGGTCGTCCCAGAAATAATGCTTTATGTCTTTAAAGAATTTTTTCTTTTGTTGGAACGACATCCCTTTCCGGATAAAATTCCCCGCATGGTAATTAGCAAAGTCGGCGAACCATGGGGTACTAGGATCATTGTTAGATAAACTCCCAAGTGTCTCGAGAGGAAATGATTCGTTAATTTCCTTTTTCTCAAAAGCACTTTGATGGGGATTCTCTAAACGCGAAAGGTGATCGGCATCAAGGTTCTCAGCTCATTTTTTGTCTCGAATTTCAACTTTGAATTCTTGAAGGAGTAGAACCCACCGCATCAAGCGTGGCTTAGCATCTTTCTTTGCCATTAAGTATTTTAGAGCCGAATGATCCGTATACACTATGCTTTTCTTCAAGAGCAAATAAGATCAAAACTTTTCAAAAGCATAAATGACGGCTAACATTTCTTTCTCAGTAGTCGTATAATGGTATTGAGCGTCGGTCATTGTTTTACTGGCATAGTGTATAGGCTGAAAATGTTTTGACTTGCGTTGCCCCAGGACTGCACCAATGGCATAATCGCTAGCATCGCACATTAGCTCGAAGGGCAAGTCCCAATCGGGGGCAATTAAGACGGGAGCCTCCGTTAACTTCTTTTTAAGAATATTAAATGCTTCGATGCATTCATTTGAGAAGATAAACAGAGCATCTTTTTCAAGCAAGTGGGTCAGGGGCCGGGATATCTTAGAAAAATCTTGAATGAAACGTCGGTAAAAACCGGCATGACCCAAAAAACTTCGAATTCCTTTAACGGTAGTGGGATGAGGTAATTTAGCAATGACATCAACTTTTGCTTTATCGACCTCAATCCCAGATTTTGATATTTTGTGGCCAAGGACTATGCCTTCTTTGACCATGAAGTGGCACTTCTCCCAATTTAGAACCAAGTTGGTGTCTTCACACCGTTTTAGCATATTTTCTAAATGGGAGAGGCAAGAAGTGAAAGAATCTCCGTAGACCGAGAAATCATCCATGAAAACTTCCATGGTTTTCTCGATCATGTCTGAGAAAATAGACATCATGCACCTTTGGAACGTGCCCGGAGCATTGCATAAGCCGAAAGGCATACGACGATAGGCAAACGTTCCATAAGGGCAAGTGAACGTAGTCTTTTCCTGGTCCGGAGGGTCAATCGGTATTTGAAAATACCCGGAAAATCCATCAAGAAAGCAATAGAACTCATTTCCCGCTAGACGTTCTAGCATTTGATCCATAAATGGAAGTGGGAAATGGTCCTTACGAGTCGCGTCATTTAATTTTCGATAATCAATACAAACTCTCCATCCGGTAACAAGACGTGTCGGAATCAATTCATTATCTTCATTGGTAACGACGATCATTCCACCTTTTTTCGGTACGCAGTGGACCGGGCTAACCCAGGAACTATCCGAGATTGGATAAATCATTCCGGCATCGAGGAGTTTGATAACTTCCTTTTTGATAACCTCATGAATTTTTGGGTTAACTCGTCGTTGTTGCTGAACGGACGGTTTGTAATTATCTTCAAATAAGATTTTATGCGTGCAAAAACTAGGGTCGATACCCTTTATGTCGGAAATTTGCCAAGCGATGGCATTTTTATGCTTCTTGAGCACATCTAAGAGACGGTTCTTCTCCTCATCTTTTAGTTCTTTTGAGATTATGACGGGAAGTTTATCGGTTCCTTCCAAAAATGCGTATTCAAGATGAGGAGGTAAATCCTTGAGCTCGGGCTCCGGAGGATTCTCAATAGACGGCTTAACTTGTTTGACATCGGCCATTTTGAGGTCCATTGGAGGGAGGGACGGGTTGGGATCTGCATTTAATAATTTTTCAATCAAAAGAATATCTCCCTCCATGTCAGAAACGGAATGATCAATTTCCGGTGAAATCGAATCATTAGCAAGAAAAAGCCTCGATCTCTTCCAAGATGAAATCACTCCCCTCAAACGGAGTGAGGGAAGGGGAAGGATCGGAAATGATCGGTTCAGAAGAATGAGTGGGATTGCCACTCGAAGCAAGTTCGGTGAAACCAAGTAGTTCTTGAGCATACTCCTCCGTAACTTCGTCGATAACGTCGAGTCGGTTAACGGAATATTTGTCATAATCGGAGGAGTACCTCGCGGTTTGATCCAGATTGAAAGTTATGGCTTCGTTACCCACGCGTAGGGTAATTTCTTCATCGAAAACATCAATTAAAGCACGGCCGGTCCTTAGGAAACCTCTCCCGAGAATGAGAGGAACCCGTGGATCGGCATCAAAATCAACCACGACAAAATCGGCCGGGAAATGAAATTTTCCCACATTAACAAAGACATCCTCGGCTATTCCCACCGGGCGGGAAGTAGTTCGGTCGGCTAGCTCGAGGGTCATGCAAGTCGGAGTCAATTCGGGCAAGGACAATTTTTTCCAAATAGATAACGGCATAAGGTTAATGCTAGCACCAAGATCGGCCAAGGCGAAGGATTGAACCATCCCAGGAAAATTACATGGAATGAGAAATCGCCCGGGGTCTTCAAGCTTTTCGGGAAGCTTTTTGAGGATAACCGCCGAACAATTCTCATTCATTTGGGTCCGTGATATCTCAAACAATTTTTCTTTGTTATTCAAAAGACCTTTCAACATTGAAGCAAATTTAGGCATCAAAAGTATAGCATCCGCAAGATTTATATCAAAATGCAATTCTTGAAATATTTGATAAAATTTTTCCATTTGGTTTTTATCTTTCTCGCGGTGCCTTTGTTCATTTAAGCGTGACGGATAAGGCAAATTTGTTTTGACGGGAGTTTCTTTCTCAGTTTCATAAACAATTTTATCTTTTCCTTTAGACGTTTGAACCACCGGAGGTTGGATGTTTTCGGTCCTTCCATTATTAATAGGAATTTCCGTATCCGTTGTCACCTCGGTTTCACGGGCGACTACCTTGGGAGGAAGAGAAGAAGTGGTAGTCGGAGCCGTTGGTCCATTGAGTGTAACACCGCTCCTAGTCGTAATTGCTTTTGCATCACCCCTCGGGTTAGCAATGGTGTTGCTCGGAAGAGTACCAGACGTCGATGCTTGATTCATCTGCATAAAACTGCTCATCATTTGCTTCAGCTCATTTGTTTGTCGAGTTATAGATGTGTCGATCTCTTTCTTAAATTCAACCCTCTTGTTGTTGATTTGATTTTTCATTGCTCGTATGCTAACATCGTTTGTTTTCATATAATTAGCAAAATCAGGAGAAGGTTGTACTTGTTGTGGTGGTTGATAAACTTGTTGGGGTGGAGGGACTTGATAATTTTGATGATTTTGAGTTTGATTGAAATTGGTTCCACGGTTTTGATTATAACCTTGGTTTTGATAACCTTGATTATTTTGAGGATAACGGTTTTGATTAGTTTGCACGGGTGGAAACCCAGGTGGACTTGTTTGGTTAGTACGAAAACCTTGGTTTTGATTGTAGTTAACGGCAGCTGCGTTAGCATTGTAAACTTGGTCATCGGTGGCTTGACAATCATAATACGGATGGGGTCCACCACAAATCACACATTTTTCATTAACGGCTTTAACGGGCTCGGGCTTTTGGTTCTGAGACTTAAACTCTTTTATCATACAATAGATAGCATCGGTAAGTCCGACCATTTCCGATGATTGGACCGACGAAGAAGAAGGAGTAAGAGAAGCCACTTTCGGAACATTCGGTTTGTTACGAGAAGTCGGAACCTTAGATTTGTTCTCGATGATCGTTAAAATATCCATTGGCGTACGATTCAAGATATTGCCACCGGCGGCTGCGTTTAAAGAATCTTGATCGTTCTGAGTCAAAGCGTTATAAAACGTGTCGATTTGGTGTAACTCGGAGAAACCGTGGTGAGGACATTTTCGAAGAAGATCCTTAAATCGTTCCCATGCCTCACCGAAGCTCTCATCAAAACGTTGTTGAAAATTAGTTATATCATTCTTAAGATTAGTCGTTTTAGACGGTGGGAAGAAATGATTAACAAATTTCGAGACGAGTTCTTCCCATGTGTGAATTGAACGAGGGGGTTCTTTTTCAAGCCAAATCCGGGCTAAACCCTCGAGTGAAAATGGGAACAACATCAATTTGATAGCATCATGAGGGACATCCATAAATTTCATGGTCGAGGTTAACTTATTGAACCATCGAATGTGTGCGTGAGGATCGTCCCTTTCAAAACCTTGAAATTGTTTTGACGTAACAAGTTGAATCAATCCAGTTTTAAGTTCAAAGTGATCGGAGAGGATCGGTGGTAAAACAATTGCATCCCCGTATCCCTCGGTGGGACACTGGAGCAATTCTTGCGTAGTACGTTGATCGGCCATCTCGGTGATGGGTGTTTCAACAAGAGTACGTAACTCGGGTACGTAAGCTTGTTTACGACGTCTACGATTGTGTTTCGGAATGGTCGGAGATTTATCGATTAATCTCGACTGTGAACGCGTGATCATACACCACAAAAATCAAGTTTTCGAATTTGAAAATGAAAATCTTTTTGGCTTTTCTTGTAAAACCTTTTTTTTTTTTTTTTTTTTTATTTTTTTTATTTATTTTTTTTTTCAAAGATTTTTTTCTTTTGTTTTTCATTTATACGTTACGTTAATTGAAATCGTTTCCCTCAATCTACTCGCGACGGAACGGGAGAGAAGATTGGATATCTCTTCAGCTTGCAATTTAATGTCAAAGCTATCCGTATTTTCCGCTTATCCGGTTGTAGAATTAAAGTAGTTCGATCAACTAATTTCACGCTTTTGTTATATTGTTAGGGTTATTTGGTTTACAACGCTCCTCCTTTCGGTCGAGTCGAGGCAATAACTTTATTATTTTTTTGGTATTTTTGTGAAAACACTTTAGGAAAAGTGTTTTTGATTTTTCAATATATATATATATAATATATACAAAGTAGAGGAAGGCTTATCAAAACACAATTTTTCAAAAACGAATATTCAAAAATTCACTTCAACCTTCCCTGGCAGCGACGCCAAAATTGATTCGTGATAAAACCAAGTTATAGTATAGATATAAGATCAAAGAAATCCGCAAAGAAATACGGATAACCCGAGGTCGTATTCCGTGTGAAGGGTGAATGGAATTCCGAATTTCCGATTCGGAAAACGTGTCGTGAAAAGTGGTACAAAGTGATATTGATGAGATTATACTAATGATATAGCAAATAAGGCACAATTAATCACTTAAGCACGTATTTCAAATAAGGCAACTAAAAACGTCACGTAAAATCGAAACCGTACGCTAAAACGTTAATTAAACGTTAACGTACGAAATAAAACGCGACTTTTAAGCTACACGACTCCTACGAACTTGGAAATAATTTTTAAAAATCAAAAATGATAAAAGAAAATTTTGAGAAAAAGAAAAATATTTTTTTTGACTTTTTATTTATTTTTTATGAATTAAAAACTAATTAAACTATTTAAAAATTAAAAGAAAATGAAAATAAATTGAGAAAAATGCAAAATTAACTTCTAAAATTCTAAAATAACTAAAAATAATTTTCTAATATTTTTTTGGATTTTTCTGGGGATTTCTGATTTTTTTGTATTTTTTAATAATTAAAAAGTAATTAAAAAATGATTAAAATTGAAAATTAAATAAGAAAAATAGCAAAACAACTAAGAAAAATCTGAAAATTTCAGGGAAAATCTAAAATAATATTCTAAATCTAGGAAAAATATAAAAATTTGAAAATAAGCACTGGAAGTGCTTAATGCTTTGAAAACAGCTTATAATAGTGCTTATTAATAAGCAATTTTTGACCAAAACTGAACCAAACTTTTATCAGATGATTTTAGTACTAATATAAGCTTACAATAACAATCCAGAAGTAATTTGATACTCAGAAGCACAAGTAGTAATCAAATAAGGCCAAATAAGCACTTAGTAGGAGAAATAAGCTAAAGAGAATAAGCAGAAGCCAAACAACACTTAGAACAGATGCAATACACTAAATTAAGCTCAGATCAATCAAAATTTCCCACTTAAAATCACAAATAAGCTTTTGCAGCCCAATAAGCCAAACAGATTTATGCAGAATTGCTCATAAAGGTGAGCTCAATAAGCTGTGAAGATAAGCACTCAGATGCAAAATTTTGGAAGCAACTTATACTATACCAACCCAGGAACACAAATCAACCTCAAAAACAGATCCTTGATTCAATTTGTTACCCTAAAAAGGCTCAAGAACTTGGGCTAAAACCTGTGGTGCAGGGCAAGTTTAGTTCTGAGAAGCCAACTTCAATGGCTTTTTCTAATAAGCAAAAGTGATTCAAAACCCAATTTTCTTTTTGAAATATATTAACTGAGTACCAAGCTTTTCAAAACAACAAGATTTGTATATTTCCAATCTATTTTGAATCCTACACAGACCTACAAACTTTTAAACAAAAGCTGAGTAATAAGCTTTTCTTGACTTTTTGATAAACACAGAAGTTTGACCAAAATGAGATTTAACTACTCCTAATTAACTATTAAGATGTTGATAAGCTATTTTGAGATTACTACAAGCTAACACTAACTATATTGCAACTACTTTAAGCTTTTCTTAACCTAAAACTGCTTACACTGACAGTTAAGCTAAATTACCTAGCCACTTGACTTTTTATCTAATGACCACTAATTTTTTTACTTTAACTAACTATAATATGGCTAAGTAATATGTTTGAACTATTTTTAGCCTCTGTCACAGAACTTAATGCAGCAAACAACTACAATCCAAACACCCCTTAAGGGTATTTCACAACTCAGAATCTACCACAGAACCTTACTAAACACCTCCAAACTAAATCAAAGACCCTCAATATGATGCATAAACATGATATAAGCCAGAAACAAAGATCAATAACATCATTTAGCAAAAAATCAATGATCCACAGATTTATGACTATGTGAGACAGTAACAAACCAAATATCTCCAAAGAACTCAAGTAAGGTGAAACAGTAACAAATAAGCAATGATGAACAAGTATAAGCAATATTCAATACTAATAAGCTACTGTATCAGATCTAAACTATATGAGCAATAAGCTATAAAAGATGAGAAAAATGAAAATGGTACTCACAAGTTTAAAACCCCTCAGCTAGAACAGAGGGGTGTCACTATGCTAGCCTGTCTTTAGACAGGCCAATGGTCTCCTTTTGGCTGCCTTTACCCACCACAAGCTCAGCTTATCGAAATAAGCTGAGCCTTTGACTTTTATTGACTTTTTAGAGTCTTGGATTTTTGGAACAGGAAAGAAGTTTCAATGATCACTGTAAGCTATATAAGCTTAAATGAGTTTGAAACAACAACAAAACAACAAGGAAAAGAATCAAAGATGAAAACAGAACCTATCTTTTTTTTGCTTTTTGTAAGTTTTTATATTTTTTTTTTTTGGTTTTTTCTTTGATAAGTAAACAACAATAACAATAATAAGAAATGAAACAGAAGATCAACAATAAACAAATAACAAGAAAAGACTTTGCTTTTAAAGAAATAAGACAGTAAATAAGCAGAATAAGCAATAAGTAAAAAAGCAATAAGTAAATAAGCTTTAACTGAAATTAAATAAGACAATAAAAAAAACTTTCATTAATATTAAAAAAGGTTTACAAAAGTATTTTGGCAGAGTAACACTACTTGAAACTCTACTATTATTACAATATGAGGGGGGGGGGGTATTTATAAGCTAGCAACTAGGGTTTTGGGGATGATTCTAGATGATGCTCAGCTTTCAATCTTGGCCATTGATCTTTATCTTGGTCACTAAGCTTGAATGTGGTCCCTTGATTCCCTGTTATATGGAGCACGATGATGTTTGGCCTCTCCCATTGGTCCACGTACCCTCTTTTGTGTCCTTCTTCATATCGTGCCTGAGGAGATGCCCTTGGCATCTGATTGGTCTATGTTTATTACCCAATTAAGGTAACAAATGGTAATTGAAGGGTTTAAGGGATTAGGGTTCTAGGAATAGTAAAATCTGGGGAGATTGTTAGGATTGGGGGGCGGTAATTTTAAACGGGGGTAATAAATGGGGGGTTGGGTCGGGTAAAGTGGATGTTGGGCTGGGTATAGATATTAATAGGTGTGGGCTTGTGGTATATAAAAGATATGGTGGGCTGAGTTTATGCTTGGGCTAGGATATGTGGATCCGGTTGTGTTTATTAGTTTTAGTAGTAGTGAAACAAGGACCACTTTTGTAATTTATGCAAATCGTAGGGACCAAAACTGTAAACTTTGAAACTTTCTCCCAAGGGTATAAATTGTCGTACTCTGAATAATGGAGGACCACATATGCCATTTTCTTCAAATTTGCTTTAAGGACCATAATTGCTAAACTCTGAAACTGCAGGGACTAAATCTGCCAATCTCCCAAAGTTTCTTCCAAGGACCCATATTGAACTTTCAGAATCTCTGAGGACTTCTATGAGCATTGTGAGCAATCTTTGATCATTTTGCTTCCCCGGCTACGGCTTTTGACCTTTTTCCAATCTCGTGCTCGTTTTTGTCGGTTTTGGCTTGTTTTCTTCAGTTTTCACATATTCGTACCTGCACATACACAAATACAAAAACACACATTCTCTTGGCATTTTAGGTTAGCATTTGGTATTTTTGGTCTGATTAAAGGCCTAAAAAGGATGAGTGATTAAGCACTCATCAGTAGGCTATGGAAATCTTGATTGCTTCAAGTCTAGCTACAAGCGCGAATGATTCTTCGAAATCTATCCCTTCTTCTTGTGGATAACCTTTAGCCACAAGACGAGCTTTGTTGCGAATTACAGTCATTTCCTCATCCAGTTTGTTCTTCTACAACCACTTGAGATCAAGAACACGTTTATCAACTGGTCGTTCAACAAGTTCCCAACTATCATGTAACTAATATTGAAGAAATTCTTCCTGCATTGCTTCAACCCATGGGTTTTCTGCCATTGCTTCCCTAATGTTCTTTATTACTTTAAGGCTTATTGAGCAAATGTAAATGCACAATTCGAGATCGGTGGCAAGTTGTCTCCTCGTCTGAACTGGCTTTGAAGGTTCACCAATAACATGTTCTATCGGATGGTCTTTCATCCATTGAAACGTAGAAGGGTACCTTTGGTTGAACGAATGTGTGTTAGATGGTTCTTGTAACCTTGAAGAAGATTCAGCAGAGTCTGTTGCAAACGGGTTTTCAAATACTTCTTCTTCTAACGCAACATCGTGTGAATTATTTGGAGGTTCTTCTTGAAAATTTGTAGTTTGATCTTGCTCATCAACTCTTGGTAGAACAGATTCAATAACTGGAGTTGCTTGAGTAGATGTTGTTGATGTTGAGGTCGTTGGTGCTTCAGCTTCAACTATTGTAGATGCATCTTGTGATGGTGGTAGATGATTTTGAGCGGGTGCAGCGGAATGTAGTTGAGATGCATTTGTCGAAGTTCCTCCATAATATTCATCAAACATTAACTCGAAGAAATTTTCTAGTTCATGTTTTGAAGGTTTTCTAGTGTTTGTTGACTGAGCTCCTTGAGGCACGAGTCCTGAACTGATGTGTCCAGAAGTATGCTGGTTTAGTGCGGGTCCTAATCTGTTTTGATTAGAAGCCATTGGATTAAGCGCGGGTTCTAAAGCGTGTCTCTCATAAGCCATTTGTGAAATCTCGTCAAACTTCACATTCATCGTCTCCATTATCCTTTTTGTTCTTCTATTATAGACCTTGAATGCCCTCGAGTTTTCTGAATATCCAATGAAGATTCCAATATCACCCTTAGCTTTCAACTTTCCTAGATCTTCTCTGTCATTCGTCGGGTAGCACAAAGCGCCAAACACGTGAAGGTAACAGATGTCAGGTTTATGGTTGTTCACTAGCTCATATGGGGTTTTATTGAATCTTGGATGTACTAGGGATCGATTCTGAGTTAAACAAGTAGTGGCAACAGCATCAGCCCATACGAATAGTGGTGCACTAGAATAAATTAGCATTATGCGAGCAGCTTCCACAAGAGTTCGGTTTCTTCTTTCAACTACCCCATTCTGATGTGGAGTTCTAACAACTGATGTTTGGTGTGTGATTCCAACATCTTCAAGGTAGGATCTTAACTCCTGATTTGTAAATTCTGTGCCATTATCTGTTCTTACAATCCTTACTGGAGCTTGAAGTAGAACTTGGATACGCTTCAGAAAGGTGATGATGGTACCTGGTGCTTCGTATTTTGACCTCAGAAACTTTACCCATGTATATCTTGAATAATCATCGACAATAACAAGAATATACTTCTTCCCACTAATGCTTTCAACTCTCATTGGGCCACATAAGTCCATGTGCAACAAATGTAACCTTGCTTCCGAACTAGGTATGGTTTTAGGTTTATATGATGCTCTTTTGCTTTTTCCTTGTTCGTATGATGGACATAGGTGTTCCTTGGTGTATTTGAACTTAGGAAGTCCAGTGACGATGTTGTCTTTGGCTAACTTGTTGATGGTGTCGAAGTTGAGATGGGATAAACGTCTATGCCACAGCCAGGACTTAGTTTCGGTTGCCCTTGTCATAAGACAAATAGGTGATGTAGAAGCCATTTGGTTGATGTCGATAGCATACAAGTTTGTACCACGATTACCAGTTAAGAGATCATCACCAAGCAAATTTCTAATAAAAACCGTGTTTCACCTGAATGCAACTTCTAAATCTGCATCACAAACTGTCCAACTGAAAACAAATTGTGTCCCAACCCTTCGACGTAGTAAACTCGAGTGATCAAAAAATTCCCAAACCGAAGATCTCCATAACCCTGAATAGCTGCTACATGATCATTTCCAAAGCATACAGTTCCCATGAATTTCCAGATGAAATTGATCAGCAGCTTTAGATTCCCGGTCATGTGCTTGGAGCAACCCGAGTCGACGATCCAAAGACATATTTCGATAAACTGCCAAGAACAGAAGAGTTTGTATTTGGAAACCGTTTTGAATTAGGTTCCATGGGGTTAGGAGTAAATTCCGAATCACGCACATCAAAGGTTGCTATATGTTTATTATGAAAAACTTCCAATTTGCCATTCAGATGAATGAACTCTCTACCTGTTGGTATCCACATAGAAAACTTAAGGTAGTTCCTAGGAATTCCACTACTAGTGGTAGACCTAAAGCGTGCAGCTAATCTTTCTATAGATGGAGATCTAGCACTAGTTCCCTTTGGAACATACTTCTGTTTAGGCGTGACATTCACATTCTTAGAAACACATTCATCATGAACATCATTAATTAAATATTTCTTGCATACTAAACAAACAGAGTCATTACATGCATTAGAACCAGTACTTTCGACTTTACATTCAGATGAATCATGTTTCTTATTACAAAGCAATAAATTCCTATGGTGTTCTTCTACTTCTTCAACTTTATTCTTGCTACTACTCGTAGAGGCAGACGAGACTCTATTGTTCCTTGTATTGCTCCTAGGCTTTAATCTGCTACTCCTAGAGGTGCTTTCTAATCCTGTAGAAGGTAAGGCACACACGTTAGGATTTATATTGTTGTCCTTTTTAGCATCACTAGACTCTTTAGAATTATCCTTTTTGCACGCATTTGTCTTAGATGTGGAGGCAGACGCATTAGTGGGACTAATCCTAAAAAGGCTAGGTGCTATCACTTTTGGTTTATCGACAACCACTTTTCCTTTATCAACAAACTTAACATTTTCACATTGTTGGGCAACGGTGTTGGAGTGACTGGTTTTGTCAAATCCTTTTGCTCATCGACTTTTGGAGCAAATCGTGAAATTGACATTTTAGGTTTTTGAACCGTGTTTGAAACATTTGGTTTCTCCGAAGTCGATGGTTTTGCAAACTTAGTTTCCACACTCTTCCCTTTGTGACTTTCAAGCTGAGCCTTCAAAAGATCATTTTGCTCTTTTATTTTCTTGAAGGCACGCTCATACGACATTTTGTCATACTTGCATTCTTCTTTTTTCCGATCAAGTTGTTTAAAAATGACACATTTTCTTTTTCAATCTTTATAAGAGCATTTTCATATTTGGAAACAATTGCGGAGGTCTCAACTCTCAGTCTTTCATCGTCTTGAACAGAATATGTTTTTAAAATGATGGACGTAATATCAGTGGTCATAACAGCTTCGAAGAGAGAGTCATTTAACCTTTCCAAAACATTCATGTTTTCACGAGTTTCATTAGCTTTGTTTACTAGGGATTTGTGGTCCTTGAAAAAGTCGGTCGTTTCTTTTAAGAAAGCGTTTTCAAAATGGATTACCCTCGCACTGATGTTATTCAGTGGGATAGTAATTTCGTTTTCAAACACCTTTCTCTGTGCGATATGAAAACTAGAATGCCAGTTGTTAATATTGATGGTAGTTTTAGATTCAACAATATTTTGAAGTTATAGAATTCTCTTTTTAACGTCATCAAGAATGTCTCTAGCCTCACTTGTGTTAAAGGTGTTGTTAGAAGACATTTGTTCCATTTTTGAAAGAGATTTGGAAACAACTACGGGTGTAGAAACTTCTGGGCTTTTGGAAACAGGTTTGGAAAGCTCATATGCTTGTTTTTGTGGAACAAAAGTAATGCCCGAAAGTTTGTTCAATTTGTTGTAATCAATTGGTTTCAAATCAGGATTCTTTTGTTTCATTTTATGAATGCTCTCTTTGACCAATTCAATCGTTTCCACAAAATCACGAACAATAGGAGGATCATGCTTAGTAAACAAAACATTTCCATTAAACAAACAATTCTGTTTTTGCTGAGCTTTCTTGAGATTACAAGGAGGTTTGTTCCCTAGAGCTATTTTATGTTTTGTGTGGTAATTCGGATTAGTTTGATTAGCAATCATGTTCATTGTTTGACTTGACTGACCCTTTTTAACCACTAATTCTTCTAAATGAGCAATCATGTGTTCTGACTCTACGATTTCTTCCAAAAGTTTGTCTTCTTTCTTTGCAAAGTCCTTTTTCAACTCATCCCTTTGTTTTTCAAGATTGGTATAAGCTGTTTTTTGTTTAGAAAGTTGGTTTTGTAACTCAGAAATTTCCGTGTTTAAGGATTTTATCTTCTTGAATGAATTAACATCCAGTGTATCAAACTTGACTTGCAAAAGTTTTTCCCTTGAAACGGAATTTTGATAGCCAGTTTCTAATTCTGACAATCTTTTCTTATGAAATTCAAAAGCTTTAACGTTTTCCTTGTAACTCTCAAGCTCAGCGGTCAATTTAACATTCGCGGCCTTAACATCGCGATTGACCTTTTTCACTTTTTCGATTTCAATACCACAGTTATTTAATAATGATTCAAATAAAGCACGTGTTTCCTCATCATTCTCAACATGCTGTGAAACAAAGCCTCCATTATGATTCACATTTGGAGTTGCTGAAGGAGTATTGCTACTACTTGGCGTGTCCAGGTATGTATCATAAGTGGTTGCTAGCTTCTCAGAATGTTGTTCCTCTTGAGGAGACATATCAAATATATCATTATTGTGACATGTGTTGAAGTTTGATACCTCAGATGGTGCCTTGGTTTCATAAACAGGAAGTGTGTCAGAATCTGTGTCATACTTAGCTTCCTGAAGATTTGCCATGAATATGCAGTTCGCATAGATATCCTCTCTATCTTCCATGTCATCCATAAGAGCCATAATGATGCGTGGGAATTGCACCAGGCTTTACCTCTCAAGGGATCTTGAGAAGCTTACAACCCCCACCAGGCAGTGTACCTGATCGTTGTAGTATAGTATAGTGACAAGTACCGGGGGATTGATCGTTCAGCAAGGAATAGTGTCGCTAGGATTAGAAAACCTAAATACTAGTTCTAAAGATGAAGGATGATTATTTTTGTATTTTTATATTTTTTTAGAAAGCAAGTAAAATCTCGGGTTTGAAGGATTTGGGCGGAATTAGTTGCTAGTCAACTAACCCAATACTAAAGATACAATTAAAATAAAATACTAAAAATGAAAATAAACTAAATTATACTAAAGTTGTGAGCAAGAAGTGGAGAAAATGTGTTTACTTAGATTTCCTTACTCCCTAGATATCTTTTACATGTTAATTACTTGTTATAGTTGCGTGGATGACGGATTGTATTCCTTAATACCATTCATGGGGTGGCGCACTTACTTCCCCAATCCTATGAATGCCTACTTCACTCCATGTCGAGCCGATATAAGCCCCATAACATGGGATCATTAGAATTTACTCATGCATTAAATACAACCAAATAAACCTAGTGCACGTCAGTTCATGTTTCCTAAGACGTTCAAGCATGTTACCATTTGGAGATCTGCCAGTTTTCTTAAGCCTAACATCGAATTCATTCACCCAATACAACTATAAACAAGTAATCAACACATAATTAACATCTAGGTTTCATTAGATCCAAGCAAACACAAGATAAGTTTAGCCTAACATGGTGGAATCAAGACAAGAACAAGATATAGACAACCAACACATAGACATATTGATTGAATTAAAAGAGTACTTATCTCAATTACACTTGAAAGGTATCAAGGGTTGAAAACCCTTGAAAAACCTGTAAAATTCGTCCCCAAATCGTAATTAGGGTTTCTTAAAACTTCCTCCAAAACTCTCTTTTTAATGTAAAAATTAGAAAACTATATATAGGAAATAGGGTCTGACGGCGTCAAGACCAAATTGGTGACGCCGTCATCTCGCCGCCAAAATCTTCCTCGGACGGCCTTGATCTAGATCTGACGCCGTCAGGTCCTAGGCCGTCACACAATTAACTCTTGACGCCCTACTTGGTGACGCCTTCATGAACTCTCGGATTTTAATTCGTTTCACGTCTGACGCCGTCAGGAAATTTCTCTTGACGCCGTCAGGTACTGTTCCCAGCATGGAAAATTGAGACTTTGCCGTTTTCTTCACTTTTATGCTCCAAAAACGTCCAAAATAGCTTCTTTTCCAGAATTCACTCTCCAAGTACCTAAAATCACAAAAGGAACGATTTAGGGCAATATTTGATCAAATAAATTCAATTCCGGGCTTAAATGACCCCCTAAAAGTGGTTCATTTTTCGCCTTATCAAATACCCTTACACTTGAGATTTGCTTGTCCTCAAGCAAATATGCTTTTATTCTAATTAAAAGACAAGTTAGAGGTCATTTAACACTAATATAAAAGTAATTACAACAAATAATCGTTCCACAAAAGACCAAAGACAAGCACGGAGGTCATACACTAGCACCTCACAAATAGTGTTTAGATACTCACATCTCTCGGGTGTAATAAAGTAATATAACAATATGGAAATGGAAGATATCTCTCACTACCTGTCATAGCAAAATAGATTACCATAGGCTTGGGAAAGGATCAAACCTCCACCACATGGCGTAAGCACCTAGGATAAACTATCAAAGAGGTCTTTTAAAGGGTTGTAACGTTAGGTATAGGGATATGAAATACACGGTTTTGTTGGATAAAGGAAGTTTTTATTGGTGGCGAGCTAACAATCATGGTTAATTACATGTACAATATGGCGTTGCTAAGCCAAGACTAGACTCGACTTAAGCTAATAAATGAAAAATAACAAAAACATAAAATGAACATAGAATGAAAAGGGATGGTAGTCCGTATGTTTTTCTCTTTCTTTTTCTATTTTTTTTATCTTCTTTTTTCGATTTTTTTTTTTTTTTTTTTTTTTTTTTTTTTTTTTTTTTTTTTTGCATACACTCTTACCCTACCATCCAAAATAATACATCATAGGGAATGAATATTCCCCTTACACTTGAATCTTTACATACTCTACAAAAACTTGATGCGTGGGAATTGCACCAGGCTTTACCTCTCAAGGGATCTTGAGAAGCTTACAACCCCCACCAGGCAGTGTACCTGATCGTTGTAGTATAGTATAGTGACAAGTACCGGGGGATTGATCGTTCAACAAGGAATAGTGTCGCTAGGATTAGAAAACCTAAATACTAGTTCTAAAGATGAAGGATGATTATTTTTGTATTTTTATATTTTTTAGAAAGCAAGTAAAATCTCGGGTTTGAAGGATTTGGGCGGAATTAGTTGCTAGTCAACTAACCCAATACTAAAGATACAATTAAAATAAAATACTAAAAATGAAAATAAACTAAATTATACTAAAGTTGTGAGCAAGAAGTGGAGAAAATGTGTTTACTTAGATTTCCTTACTCCCTAGATATCTTTTACATGTTAATTACATGTTATAGTTGCGTGGATGACGTATTGTATTCCTTAATACCATTCATGGGGTGGCGCACTTACTTCCCCAATCCTATGAATGCCTACTTCACTCCATGTCGAGCCGATATAAGTCCCATAACATGGGATCATTAGAATTTACTCATGCATTAAATACAACCAAATAAACCTAGTGCACGTCAGTTCATGTTTCCTAAGACGTTCAAGCATGTTACCATTTGGAGATTTGTCAGTTTTCTTAAGCCTAACATTGAATTCATTCACCCAATACAACTATAAACAAGTAATCAACACATAATTAACATCTAGGTTTCATTAGATCCAATCAAACACAAGATAAGTTTAGCCTAACATGGTGGAATCAAGACAAGAACAAGATATAGACAACCAACACATAGACATATTGATTGAATTAAAAGAGTACTTATCTCAATTACACTTGAAAGGTATCAAGGGTTGAAAACCCTTGAAAAACCTGTAAAATTCATCCCCAAATCGTAATTAGGGTTTCTTAAAACTTCCTCCAAAACTCTCTTTTTAAAGTAAAAATTAGAAAACTATATATAGGAAATAGGGTCTGACGGCGTCAAGACCAAATTGGTGACGCCGTCATCTCGCCGCCAAAATCTTCCTCGGATGGCCTTGATCTAGATCTGACGCCGTCAGGTCCTAGGCCGTCACACAATTAACTCTTGACGCCCTACTTGGTGACACCTTCATGAACTCTCGGATTTTAATTCTTTTCACGTCTGACGCTGTCAGGAAATTACTCTTGACGCCGTCAGGTACTGTTCCCAGCATGGAAAATTGAGACTTTGCCGTTTTCTTCACTTTTATGCTCCAAAAACGTCCAAAATAGCTTCTTTTCCAGAATTCACTCTCCAAGTACCTAAAATCACAAAAGGAACGATTTAGGGCAATATTTGATCAAATAAATTCAATTCCGGGCTTAAATGACCCCCTAAAAGTGGTTCATTTTTCGCCTCATCACATAAAATCATTTTCCTCTGCGTTCGACTGAAACCCTGCCACATTATTTTGTGCCAACTGCACTGCTTTCTGCAAGTACGCTAGATCTTTCTTGTTCGGCTTAGTAGGAAAGTTCCTTGACATATGACCTACACCCTGACAGTTGAAACACTTTACCGGATTACCCTGATTCACATTTCCCAAATTCCCAACAACAAGAGCTGCAACATTCCTATTCTGATTACCCATTGCCTGTTTACCAACATTCTGACCCCTCTGATTTCCAACAAACTGACCCATCTGATTCCCTGCAAACTGACCTGCATTCTGCATATTCTTATATCCCTGTTGATTCCCATAAACTCCAACCATTTGGCCTCCGTTGCCCATATTAAAACTCGGCTGAGCAATCTGCTTGTTGCGAGTGTTCGATGAAATCCTTTGGTTATTGTTTGTTGGTGTAGAATAACGTCCTTGGAATGCCTTTGTCAGAAAGCAAACGCTTGTGTCAATGCTGCATTAGCTTCATCATTGTCAGTGAATTCCGGTTCTTAGAATTGTGGGTATTGCTGTTGTGGAATAACATGTTGTTGCTGTGGGTAGAATTGTTGTTGGTAGACCGGTGTTGGTTGTTGAATGCATGATGGTTGCATGTAGTTGTGAGTGGAAGATGATGATGGTTGTTGAGTGTTCACTGGTAATGGTGTTGGTGTATTAGCAATTAATGCGAGAGGATCATGATTCTTTGCCAATCTTTCTTTCCTAACTTCATTAGCCTCAGCTTGGTTTTGCTTCAAAAAGTCATAGAGTTGATCATAATCCACCTAATGTAAATCCTTTGTTTGATTGACAATTGTAACATAACGACCCCATTCTTCTGGAAGGTTATTGATGAATTTGATGTTTGTTGCAATTGTTCGTGGTGTCAACTTGTTTCGGATTAACTCATTCATCAAAGTGCAAAACCTTGTGTAGTATGATTCAATCTGTTCACCTTTAGTGGATGTAAAGTTCTCCCATTCAGTTAGAAGTTTGTTCTCAACGTCTTGTTGTCCAATCTCTGTTCCATGACATGTCCTTCTAACACTTTCCCACATAGCATAAGCAGTTTCACAGCTGTCGACCGCAGCAAATATCTCCCGTGGTAATCCAAGTTGGATTAAATGCATTGCGATATCATCAGCGGCGATCTGCTTCTTGTCTTCATCTGTGTAATTTGCTTCTGTTTGTTCACGCACAAATGGTTGAGTAGGAGGTTTTGTATTTGGATTGCCTTCAATTTGAACCTGTCTTGGCTTAAATGGACCATTTGTAATGGAGTTGATCATTAATTTACCCTCAGGCTTTGTTTTGATGTAATGAAGCATGCGGCTTGTCCATGGGAGATATCCATCTTTTTCAAGCATTGGAGGACGATTTTCCGCACCGGCTGCATGAATATCTTGCTGAGTTGCAATTGATGAAGTGTAGATTGATAAAGTTGATACTTGGATCGTTCCAACGAAATAGGAGTTGTGATTAGTGTAAGTTGATGCAAGTTTTGATGGTGAAAATTTTGATCTGAAACCTTAAAACCTCAATAACTACTTCCCGGAGCGTTTTTAGGCTTCGAAACTTGGGTTGAATGAATAGATTAGTTCAACATGTCCTTCTTCTCGGTCTCACGGTTGTTTTGACAGCAAATTCGTCGAAAACGGAGTTACGTTTCAAAAGTTATGGCCGGTTGAAGTTTGGTTGTCAAAAAGTCAAATTCTTATGCGTAAACCCTGAACTTATGCGTAAACAGTGATCTTATGCGTAACCTGGAATCTTAGGCGTAAACAGAGTCTTATGCGTAAGCAATGTTATGCGTAAACCTTTAGGTTATGCGTAAAATTAAGGTTATGCGTAAACAAGATTGTTTAGGCGTAAGCTTTGATTTTACGCGTAAACTTATAGTTTATGCGTAAGATTTTTTACGCGTAAGGTTTACAAACCAAACTAATCTCTCAAACTTATCCAAGCTTGAAAGATATCCCGTGTCGAATTATTTCACTAACTTGTCCAAGCTAGGAAAGTATTGAGTAATCTCTGAATGTTGAAGAAGACTTTTGCGTAGGATCTTTCGCGTAGGATCTTTTGCGTAGAATCCAACTTAAGCGTAGAATTCAGCCTTATGCGTAAAATCCAATCTTAAGCGTAAAATCAGACTTTTGCGTAAGATCTTATGCGTAAGAAACTCAACTTAGGCGTAGGAAACTAGACTTTTGCGTAGAAAGAGGGTTTTGAGCTTAAACTTACGCGTAGAAAGATGTGTTACGAGTAGAAAATGAGTTTTTTTTGCCAAAACTCACGCGTAAGATGATGTTTTATGCGTAAGAAAAGGGTAATATGCCAAAACTTATGCGTAAAAGTACCAAAAAGTACTATTGACAGCTATAAAACTTGGGTAGTACGCAAAAATTACGCGTAAGATGACCCAAACAACTAAAACTTGTAAAAATCAAAACTTTTTGAAGAAAAAGTGCACAAATGAATGAAAAGTGCAACTTTTTAACAAAAAAAATTGATAAAAACACTCCTAAATCATTGTTAGGTGATTGATACCACTTGTAGGACATTAGATCTATCAACTTTAACACAAATACGACAAGTATATGAAGTAAAGATGGTGACTTGATGTGGTATAGGTGGCGTTAGATGTAAAGAGAGATAGATGAAGATGAGAACTTTTATTCAAGATAAACACACACAAGCACATACCTCAAATGAGCTTTGAGATGTTTATATAGTTCATGAGATATAATGCCCTAAAGGCTTTCTATGGGCTTTGGGCTTGGACTTGGATTACATGTATTATAAAAGGCTTTCTTAACATAACACTTAACATATTAGCTTACCAAGTCCAAAGCCCAAATGACTACTCTATTACATACGACACAACATTCTAATAATGAGAATGACCATCAGTTTCTAATATAATATTATAATGCTAACAAAAACATTTGTAAAACAATTTACCAAGTTAGACAAGTCACTCCAATTATATCAATAATACTCATTATGGTGGTCTCGAATAGTATATAAGCCAAGTTCTAAAGTTTAAAATTCACTGGCACACTCATATTCTTGTGGAATCTGGGTAAAATATTGGGAAACGGGTAGCTCAATTCTCACAATTTGTAAATAAAGGTTATGTGTGCGGCTATGCAATTTAGATTTAACAACTACCAAAAATTTGAATTTTAGCATATTAAGCATAGATTAACGCATATTTTAAAAAAATAAGGACAAGTATCGTTCTAATTCTGCATTCCCCCACTTAAGATAAACAACGTCCTCGCTGTTGGAAATTTGAAATTAATAAACAGGAAATATAAAGAATTAGAACAGAGAACTCCCCTAAGATTTGCTCGGTATGATCCTTCATTATGCGTTTGTAAGCAACTTTTTATTTTTGTGAGTGAAGGGCGTTCAAGCCTCCATGAATGACGTCTCCACAGAAAATACAGAATGTATGTATACCACCATTCATTGTAAACACATGTGTTAATAAGAAAATCACAGCTAGTGCATTCTTTATTAATCATTTGTTAGTGAAAAATAAACCTAAAAATAAAAATTAAAACTGGAAATACATCAGGTCAGTCGATACGCCGCATCCATTGGAAAGGATGCGCTGTATAAAGCCTGAAATAAATACGAGTCAGAGAATATGATATGTCATATCCTTAAATATGGATACACCTCATTAATGTAACGGACATAATGTTCAAAGTTCATAAATTAAAATGCAGGAAAATAAAATATAGATATGACTTTTGCAGTCGATACGCCGCATCCCATGGAAGGAGATGCACCGCATTGATGTGTAGGTCTGACAGACTCGATAACAAAAAATAATAAAGATAAATCCGGGTTGTCTCCCGGTGGGCACTTTTTTTTATTCCAGAGTCTTGAAGTTAGACTCATCTTCAGCTCCTACTTGGTTTCACTGGGGTCCACATGTCCTAGTGTGAGCCATTGACTAATTTTCTCGTCACAGACATATTCAGGTCCTAATTTGAGCACTCCTTTTTAGAATTCCTTTATCTTTTGGTATGGATACTCGCTCCCTTTCTATAAGTCTTCCTTATCTACAAAAAGAAATGGTTAAAATCGATAACATACCTTGTTCGCGGTATGTTTAAAGCTTGGGTTAGCACGAGGCATAATATAAGTGATCTTGTTGTTTCCATATTGAAAGGTGATCATTACATCAAATCTTATTGCATAAATATCGACCTCCCTAAAAAATGGTTTTCCAACAATTACGTCACCTATTTCCTTTTCGTGATAAGCATCCATGTCTTCCAGTACAGTAAAATCTATAATAATAGCAAAATTTCCAACAAAAGCAGGTACGCTCATAAAAATTCCAACTATGTTCCTTCTTCTATACTCAATTTTTCTCTCATGATGGAATTGTAATTTTTTTTGACATCACATTAATTGGCAAAATAGGGAAGAATTTGGCATCTAATTGTTTGTAACTTATCATGAAAGGAAATTGCAAATTACAAGCACAAACAACATTGATTCTTCTACCATAGTCACAAAAGCTAGGATATCCCTCAATTTCATCGTAGTTTCGAATGTTAATAACATTAATCCTAGGGATATCTATAATCACTAAAGTATCATTATCAAGTTCCTGATCCTCTATGAATCGATCAATGAGCTCTAATGGTTTATTAAGGTCCTTCAGTTAGATATAGTCTCCATTACAGGGGTCAAGTGATCTATTTTGGATTAAGGCTTCACCATTAGCCTAGCTTTTTGGTCAAGGTCCATTCTTTCTCTTAATCCTAGCACATGAACACTTCTACTGATGCTCTTAGTAGGATTATCACACTTATAGACTAATTTGTCATCCCCTACTCTTAAAGAGATTTTCCCTTTAAAGACATCTATTTTGGCATGAGCAGTTGACAAGAATGGTCTTCCAAAGACATCTATGTGGAAGACAAATTTCTTGATCCTAACAAGCACATTTTCAGCTATACCCTCGGGTCATTTTACAGTTTAATCTACGAATTCAATAAGTAGCTTAATGGGAGCTAATTTTCCTAAGCCTAAGGTAGTGAATGTCTTAATGGGCATTACACTAACACTAGCTCCTAAGTCAGCTAAGATATTACCGAAAGACATATCATTAATATTACAGGGCAAAGTAAAATTCCCTAGGTCTTTCTCCTTATAAGGCAAGGCGTTGTGATCAGTTGCAGAGCACTCTTCTTAAATAGTAGGCTTGATCTCATATTCAATTCTTCATTTCTCCTTAAGAAAACTCCTTAATATGATTGAAGAGTTAAAAAAGAATTTGGGCTTTTCAGCAGCATCCAATAGTCTTCCAGGAAAAGGTACACTAGGCAAAACTTCTTAAGTAGTGGTGATCGCCTTGACATGATCTCTTGGATTGGTTTCAGTTGAGCTTGGTAGTCCTCCAGATCCCCTTTCTTGATGTAACTTGCTTATCTGACCGATTTGTAGTTCCAACGCCTTGATCGAAGCTCCTTGATTTCTGATAGAAGTTTTGGTCGAAGATCATATTTTTTTGATCAAAGTATTGTTTTCTCCATGTCTTTTAGTAGCATTAGCCATCATCTGCTTTAAGGAGTCATCCAAAGTTTGTCTCCTTTCTTGATATGACGGATTTCCGTTGTCTCTTTGATAGTATCCTGGAGCAGCTGCCCTATACCTTCCTGATCGTTGAAATGGTTGGCCAAATTGGATGTAGTATGCTTCTTCAAATGTCTCTCATTCTTTCTTGGATGCACAATTTTTAGTGTAGTGAGTTCCATTGCATAATTTACAACCAACTTGAGCGGCATAAACTTTTTCATCCATCTTCTTCAGATCTCTACCAAGTTTATTAAATTTAGCTTGGATAGAAGCATATCCATCAGAAGTATCGATGTATTTAGTTCTAGTAGATGTTTGTTGGGAATTATCCTCAATCAGTACAAACTGCTAGTGTTGGAGTTACAACTGCTGAATAATACAGCAGCAGTACAAACTCAGTTATAGAAATGCTTGGAGCTAATTATAGAATAGATATTGTGTATATCTGTAACTAACTCATAATTATAATATGTATGTTCTAGTGGTTCTGATTCGAATTAGTGAAGGAATTTAGAGAGAGAAAGTAAGAGAGTGGGAGACTTCTAGTGAGAGAAAGATGAAAGTATTAGATCTAATGTGTGAGAAGTTCCAACCCTATCCTTTGGTGGAGAGGGGTATTTATACATATTTCCTACACGCCTCTAGTAGGCTATGATTCGGGCTGACAATGGGTAAAGACCCGACCCGACACCATGGTGAAACGTAATCTATACTAATATGATAAATACTACGAGCTAAGTAAATGCTAAACCATACTCGGGGTAACCGAGTCTTTTATATGAATATTTATATTCCCAACAATCTCCCCCTAAGGGAGGTCACCCCAGAAATTACAATTTGAATTCAAGCATTCTATTCTTCAAATTAACTTTGTAGCTCATAGTCTTTGATTCTTCATAGGCATTATTCTTTGTGCTTTAAGGAGTGAACTTTTGATGACTACCCATTGGTCTTTGGATGATCTTTGAGGATTATTAGAAGTCATCATCCAACGTTCTTCTTCAAGTCATCTTTTGCATTATTGTCTTCACGTGATGTTATGATTTTTAAGTCGGCATGCTCACACTTTTCTTGAATCATGATTTTCGGCATCAGAGTAGCAGAAGAGTTTATAGAAGGCCTTTCACATATCATGATTTCTTTGATTAGGATGTTTAAGTGTGAGCACGGGGTGATGGATCGACATCTCTTCAGCAATCAACAGCATTCGTCATTTATTCCTGCAAGCAAACAATTAGCAACAAATCGTTCGACACTTATAGCTTCAGACATCGAGATCGTAAATAGCATAGTGTGAATATTTCTGTAATCCTTGCCAAGGCCGTTCCTGAATCGGATACACCCGAGAGGGCTTACAAGATCTACCGAAGTAAATCAACGATTAGGTGAGTCGCTGAAGTTCACGCCACGACTGTAGACCGTTTTAAATTGTCGCGATCACTAAGCGTAATCCACAAGAAATTTACCGAAGTAACCTGCTTTCAGGGTTGTTTGATGTTGACCCTGGCAGAAATTTCCATTCAATCACTAAGAATTACATTTGTAACTTCCCTAAAAAATGTTCTGGCAGATTGCTAAGATCTTCGTAGGACTCATAAGTTTACAACTGATGTCCTTAATGTTGAACAACCAGTGTAGAAGTAACACGTGTTCCTATGAGATCTTTTGATTCATCTAGCGGCTTTATACTCGATAAGTGGAGTTTTTGGTCGTCGAAGACTAGAGCGGTGTCTCCTGTTTCAATATCAACATGGCTCATAATGAGTGGTCGATAGATTAGGCAGGGTTCCCCGTGAGAATGAAAAAGTCCTTTTGATAGACCTTGAGTGGCTAGAAGGTTTAGTGCAGTACGTCACTGGGTCCATGACGTATTGTCTTCAATACCGGTGTTACCTTAGTAACCACCAGTAGCATATGAATTGAACCCGGTTTCTGCCCTAACATTGAATAATTGGAGGGTTATTTCTCTTCACCCTTTCTCATTACATTTCTTTTTAATTCTTAAACCCCTTGTTTCTCCTTTCTCATATACTCCTTTTTTCATAATCATACCTAAGGACTTTCTAGTACAAACTATTCGGTATTATCCATGGGTAGATCCCTTCGACTCTGGTGGATCATAGGACGGTTTTGCTAACCTTTGTCACCTTATAACTTAATGACTATCCTATGTTGCCGTTAACCAATTTTTTGAAAAATATCTCAAAGTGTTTATGATTAAAAAACATGTTTTGCTAACACTTTGAGAGTTTTATACTATTCAAACACTCCCCCTTAACATGTGCTCAGATGTTTTTAGTATAAATTTGCACATGTTGGGTAGAGTTTGCACTTTTTGAATTGATCCACCTTCAGTGAACATGACCGATTCAAGACACGCTTACATCACTAGTTAAATTAGCTTGAAATATTACCTGGTCTGCTCAAGTCCACAAAAGGTTTCTCGAAACGGTACACTCTACACAGACAAGTCATCTTCGAGACACGCTTACATCACTAGTTAGACTAGCTTGAAATTATTACCCGGCCTGGACAAGTCCATTCGATTAATGACAGTTTTGTTTCATCAATTCATTGGTGAAGTATGAGTCGTGCTCACATGAGATATCACATCCTTTTAGTCACCATAAGCCATTTACTCCTCCACAATATGTGCATTGATATACAAAAGAGTTTAGCACATACGGGAGAGCTTACATTTAAGTCCAAAACATCAGATTTCTATCAGATTGCATATTTAATTCACATTCTCTCCCCCGATCATAAGTGATTTAAATAAGTTAGAAAAGTTTGGGAGAACAAATGTGATATGATTTTAGATATACTGATAATGAGACGAAACAATACTCCCTCTCAATCATTAAGGGATAATGTTAGTTTCAGGAATGATGAGTTTATAAATGATTTGGAGTTTACTGAGAAACTCATGAAAAATTCATATTCTGACACATAACAATCAAATTTTGTTCACTGCTTTTTATGTACAAAGTAACTTGTTTTGATGGAATAGAATTTTGACATCACTCTCCCCCTCAATTGATGACCTGTTATCTATTTAAAATACGACTGAAAAATTTAACCATTTGTCATCGACTGAGTGGTAAATTGTTATGAAAAACTTCAAGTCAGATTGATTTTCAAGAGTCATGGTACCACCAAGTTTAACACAAATACTTTCTTGAAGAATCATAGATGAGAAAGTATTTACAATGTAAAGAAGACTTCTCTTCTTATAAGAGAAATGATGCACTAAGACGTACATCAAGTCGTGGGTACATGGATTTAAAGTAATCCATGTCCAGGAGAACTGAGTCACCCGTTGACAGGAACAGTCGTCTTTTTGGCGACGTACTTTCCTCATTAATGCGTGGTTTTGCAATCTTGCAAAAGGTTTTACTTCTCAAGGGATCTTGAGAAGCTTGCAATCCCCACCAGGTAGTGTACCTGACTGAGGTAGAGTAGTGAGTGGAAAGTACCGGGGGATTGATCGTTTTCTAGGGGAATAGTGTCGTTAGGATTGAAAACTAAGTCACTGGGTCTAAAGGTGAGGGATGATTCTTTTTGTATTTTTATATTTTTATGAAAGCGAATTAAATATCTCGGGTATTGGAAGAGTGGGCGGAATTAGTTGCTAGTTAACTAACCCAAAATTACTACTTATGCAAATAAAATAAAATAACAAGAAAAGTTAAAGTTGTGAACTTCTTATAATGAGAAAATGTGTTTACTTAGATTTCACTACTCCCTAGCTATCTCTTATTGATTAATTAATTTGTTACAATTGTTTGGATGAAGGGTTGCTTTCCTTAATACCAATCGTGGGGGCGTGTAAGTCCTTCCCCAACTCTGTAAGCTTATATTTCTTCCTATGACGACACGTTTAGTATCCTATCTTGGCCTCCTTAATAGTCACATATGCATTAAAAACAACCACTAAAAACCGTAGTACACATCCGATTACGTTTCTTAAGACATTCAAGCTTGTTACCATATAGGAGATCAACCAGTTTTCTTAAGCCTAACGCAAAATCAATCACCCAACGCAATCATACAAACCAACAATAAGTAATTAATAACTAGGTTTCATTAGATCTAAGCAAACACTAAAAAAACTAAGCTAGCATGTTAATGTAAAGATAAGACAAACAATAAATCAAACAAGACATAGACATATTGAAAGATTAAAGGAAGAATTTATCTTCAATTGAACATGTGTTAGGTCATGTTTTCTTAACAACTAATCACTAAATCTTAGAGAGAGAAAGTAAGTAGAGAGAGAGAGAGTGGAAGGAACTCTAATATGAAAATGAAATGGACTTAGTATTAAGAGAACCAACACCCTCAAATGAGGGGATACAAGGGTATTTATAGGTGAGGACTAGGGCTTCTCTAAACTTTGACAATATTACATAATAAGCCCTTAGACCTTTACCAAACATATAAACTTAGCATAAAACTAATAAAAACATATAAAATCACTAATGTACTAACATAATATTGCAACCTATTACAAAACTTAATGACCGACACTTGAATTAATAAAGTCTATTCCCACCAATCTCCCCTTAAGTGTTGGTCATCAAAGGTTGCCCAACGTCATCATCTTCTAAACTTTGACTTTGTTGTAGACGTCTTCAAAAATTGTTAGCAAAATCTTCAAAAATTGTTCTTTGTTGATGTGATGGTGATCATATTATGAAGTTGTCTGCCTTTTGTCACTTCTGTGTCTGTGGTGGTTGTCCGCCATTCCAACATGCTCATACATCTTTGGACTTTGACATTCAAATGCACGAAGTTCCTTTACATTCACTTTGATCTTTGGTCTTTGTACTTTGTAGATTCTTCTTTTTGGCGTAGAATCTTTCTTTGAACTTTGTGGTGCTTAGATCTTTGGGGGAGCTTTCATTGGCTTCAAGATGTATGCATGAGCATGCTATAATTTACCATCATGGAGGTGATTTGTACTTGTAGGTAAACAGTTAGCAATAATCAACCGGTACTTACATATAAGGATTTAGAGATCGTCAACAGCATATTGTGAAGACTCCTTCTAATCCTTATCTAGGCCGTTCCCATATCAGATACTCCCGAAGGAGCTTACGAGACCTACTAAGTAGCTCAATGACTAGGTGAGTCACTGGGGATCACTCTACGACTGTAGCCCACTATGGAACCATCGCGAACACTAAGCGTAACCCGTAAGGGATTACCGAAGTGACCTGCTGTCAGGTGTGTTTGATGTTGACCCTGGCAGGAATTTCCATTCAATCATTGAGAAATACATTTGTAATTCTCTCATAAACGTTCTCGGCAGATTGCTAAGATCTGTGAAGGAATTGATAATTTACAGCTGGTGTCCATTGATGTAGAACACCAGTTGTAGAAATAGTAAGTGTTCCTAAGAGATCTTTGATGTATCTCATGGCTCTAGACTCTAAAAGTGCAAACTTAGGTTTTCTATGCGGAGACTAGGGAGGGGTCTCCTGCTTCAATATGAACCATCTCTACGAGATAAGTCGATAGATTAAACCGGTTCCCCGTGAGAATGAAACAATCTCTTTTAAGAGAACTTGAGTGGTAAAGAAGGTTTAGTGCATTGCGTCATTGGGTCCATGACGTCTTTATCTTCAATACCGGTGTTGTCTTTGCAACAACCAGTAGCATACGGGTTGTACCCTTTTCTTTACTTTTCTTTTTAATTCTTCAACTCCTTCTTTCCCTTTCATTCTTTTTCTCACTTTTTCGTATCATACCTAAGGACTTCTAATTCTAACTATTGGTGATGTCCTTGGGTAGATCCCTCCGGCTCTTGCGGATCCTAGGACGGTTTTCCCTAACCTTAGTCACCTTATAACTCCATGACTATCCTACAATTGCCATGAAACCTTTGACTGAAAATCTCTCAAAGTGTTTGTGATTATCAAACATTTTGTTTAACACTTTGAGAGTTTTGTGTATACTTTTGAAGGGCTCCCCTTCACATGTGCTCATAAGTATTTAATAAATTTGCACATACGGGAGGAGCAAACACTTTTTGAATTGATCAACTTTCAGTGAACAAGACCGATTTGAGACACGCTTACATCACTAGTTAGACTAGCTTGAAGTTATTACCCGGCCTGGTCAAGTCCACAAAAAGTTTCTTGAGATGGTACATTTCTACTAAGACAAATTCTTTTTGAGACACGCTTACGTGGCTAGTTAAAGAGTTCCATTGCCAGCTTTTAGGTGACAACTAGCTCTAGTAACTAACTTGATGTTATTACCCGTCGAGGATAAGTCTTTTCGATTATTAACTTTTATGTTTCGTCAATTCTTGGTTCAATCCTGAGTCTAGCTTGCATGAGATTTGACTTTAAGCAACTTTGAATCTTTCATATTTTAATCACTTTCACTTTTCTCCCCCTCAAAAATAGCATATGAAATGTTGTTTTTGTTAAACTTTTGATTAAAATATGCTTTTTGAGTCTTATAGGGAGATATCAACAAGAACTTTTGTTTTTCAAAAATAATGAGTTTTCAAGTGCTCCCCCTCAACAAGTGAATACTCATTAAGGTGAAATACTTGTCTTTTGAGCAGAATTATGAAAATCAGAAAATGTTAGATTAATTCTACTCAAAAGTAAGAAGCCTTCGCTCCTTATATTAGGATTGAGGCACTGAAGCGTACCTCAGGGTCGTTTCATTACAAGCACGGGTTGTACACTGTTGTGTGTGCACAAACCAAAGTTATGGATGAAGAAAATTATGATGAAATAATGATAATGTTATACCAAAAATATCAGACAGGAGGAGTATCCGGACGGCGGTAAGTAAGAATATTCAGAATCAGTGCCCTTCCTCCAATCAAGCTCCCCATTCTGCGTATGTGCTCCCTGAACTTTAATTTTTGATCAATCCTATCCATGAACTTAAGTGCTTCCCTCACATCTTTACTTTTCCATCCCACGTTTATCCCACTGTCATGTTCCTTGAGCTTCTTATTCAGCTTAATTCTGACAAATTTGAGATTTTGATCCCCGAACTTGTGAACCTCCTCGAATCTCATGAATCTATATGCATCCCTATAAGGGTAAACAACTCCAAAAGGTTTGTTGTTGAAGATGAAAGGTCTTAAATACGGGATTCCAGGAATTTGTTTTTGTGGAGCAGTAAAGTTGAGTGATGTTTGATAGCTTTCAACTCCTAATTGTGCATCCTCTACTCTTGCTTTGATGATGGTTTGGTGCATGAAGAGTAGAATAGAGTTGATGATGTCATACTGAAGGCTGCTGGGCAGATGCTAAAGTTTGCCTTGAACCTTAAGTAAGTACATATCTTCTATATCATTGAGTTTCAACCGATGATAGTCTGCTTCACTGAATTTATACAACCTGTCATCGATTAGACCGACCACAATTTCGTCAAGAAAATTATACCCGAATCTTTTCTCAGTTACTGGAACATCTGTGATGGAAAGAGTTCGTTGTTGTGAGAAGACTTTATGCTTTAATCGGAAGGTCAGCTTGTACTTATAGAACCATTTGCGCATCTCTGGCCAGTGAAGCGTGCACAAAGCTGCTTCAACATTATACTTGCTGACAAACGTGGAGTACAATCCTCTCATTTGATCTTCAAGATTGTCCAGATGATATGAAGTAGCTTTGAATTTGGTGAGAGATGTTGCATAACGGTGTTTTGGATCTATGTTTCGATGGATAAGATATTGGAGATCGTTTTTGAAGAACTATTGCTTAGGAATTTTTGGTTCATTAGGAGGACCAATGAGGGGTAATGGTTGAGAGAAATCTTGAAACTTAAAGTCATCAGGATCCGTGCCGGGGTAGATTCTGTCCCATGATGGCCTCTTTTCCCAAGTAATATTCTCCGATAGGGCACTTGCAATTTCATCAACGTTATATTCAAACTCGAGTTCGGTTGTAGTGCATGTTTTTAATTCTATGAACCCTGCTGCACGAATCTTAAACAAGTCAGAAAGCTGAAGTTTTTGTGTTTGCATCACTTTCTTGATTCGTTTAGTGAAGTTCACAATCGATCCTTCAGTCATTTCTTCAGCTTCAGGGATATCAGGGTGAGCATCGACCATGTCATCAAACCAATTAAACGAAGGTACATCGGGATTAATCCATTCAGGAGATGGAATTAATTGAGCTTCCTTAGGTGGTTCATCAATATTTTCGGTGATTTGTGGTGGGATGTCATCCATATCTACTCCTACTTCCTCGATTGAATGTCTAGGGTTTGGATCATCTGGAACGTTGAAAGTTGTGGTTTTAGTTGGAGGTCTGGAGGTGGAACCTAATACTCTCTTCCCTTTTCCTTGTTGTGGCTGATCATCCGGATCTGAATCATCATGACGACGCTTGGTAGCCTTCGTCTTCTTGCAAGCTTCGTCTTTCTTTTCAGCCTTTTTGATTGACTTAATCAGTGCCTTGCGTAGATCATTCTCATCAGGATCATTCAGGATTGCTTCCGACAATTTACCTTTGAGATCACGAACAGAAGGGTTTGGAGGTAGAGTTTGAATGGTAATAGGTGTAGTTTGAAACTTCTGGGAAACAATCCCTTCAAGATTGTCTCTTACGTAGTGTTCCACAGTAGTAGGAAGTTTCTCACGAATATACTTACGAACCTCTCCTGGTAGTCTCTCTTTCACCTGGTGCTTAACTGTTGCATCAATATTGTACACTTTGAATGCTTCAAGATCATTCTTATGGTGGTCAACTTGTTTCTGTAGCATCTTGAGTTGTTCATGTAATGATTTCAGCAAGCTTGGGTGAACTGTTGTTGGTAGATCAAGGGTTTGCTAAGGATGACCTTGTTTAGGTGATGAGGATTGTGGTTGTGTTTGAACTGTTGATGGTTCATCATCAACACCAACAATGTCGATAGTGGTGTCTTTACTAGTATCAAATTGCTCATCATTACCATCACCATCAGATTCATCATCACTTTCATCATTCACATCTTCTTCATCATCATCTGTTTTCTTAGCTTCATCACGTTCAGACTGCTTTTCTTCATCTTTGCTTTTCAGAACTTCTTCTTCCTCTTCACTTTCAGCTGGCTTATCGAGAGAATCTTTTTGTTCTGAACTGGATGACTCAGCTTCATTTTCGGAATCATCACCATCAGAGGATGACAAAGTTTTTGAACGTGTTTCTTCCGATGATTGATCATCTTCTTCTGAAGCTGGAGTCGTCATTTCTGTTTCCTGAGTACCAGAACCTTCACCTTTCTTTGTTAGTCTAGCAATTCTTTCCTCCTCCATTTATTTGCTTTCTCTTATGGTTATTTGCAGTTGTTCATCTTCTTCGGATTCGGACATTGGTGAGGTGACTGATTCGTCTTGAGTTTCTTTTGCTTTTCCCTTACCTACCTTTTTCTTCTTAGTCAGTGTAAGCTTTTCAGTCTCTGTCTCTTTCTGAACATCTCCTTCATAATCAGTTGGTTCATCACGAGAGTGACTTTCTTAGTTCTTGACTTGGGAATAGTCATGAATTTAGCTACTGCTTTAGAAGTTTTCCCTTTCTTCGTCTGAGTGAAACCAACTGAGTCGATTCTTTGAGCATCATCATATACTTTATATGCTTCAGTACAAAGGATAGCTTTAGGTAACAATCTTGCAGGAATTCTCATTCCTTGTTTCTGAGTATTTGTCTTCTGTATTCTGGTTCGCGTATACATATGATCCATGGCAGTTGTGTGTTGTTTATCTTCCAATCTGCAATCAATATCTGGGTATATATGCATGAAATGAGCAATGAGACACTTAGTGAATCTGTAGAATGGAATTCTTGAGTTTGAGGCTTTCTTAAACTGTCTTGCTTGAAAAACCATATCCTCCTAAATCAGTTGAGCATAGTCAATAGTTACGAGTTTGACAACCCCCCCAGAAGATCTGCATGAGTTCTAGAGAAGGGTGTTCATGCCTAGTTTCTTTGCCAGTTAAACTATTGGTGATGATTGATTAAAGTGTAAGTCATGGTTGTGGAATAAACTTTCTGTCGAGAGTAGATATTTTGTTGAGTGTGACCTGTGATTCATCATACTCAAGTTCTCGAAGAAGTCTAACAATTTCTGACAATGAAGGCAAAGGAGTGAATTTCTTGGGGTTTCTTTTTCCTTCTGCAGGCAAACCAAGAACAGTACGGAGAGTTTTCACATCAAACACAATATCTTTGTGATCAAGACTAATACCCAAGGTCTTGTTATTTCTGCTAACTTCAAGAGATTCCCAGAACTGTGTTAAGTAGACTTCTGGTACTGTGCATGTGATAGTGAGAAGATTATGAATAAAGTGTCCTTTGAGTATCTCTAAGATGATTTCACATGTTGGATGACACGTGATTGTCTCAAGATATATT
The DNA here is from genome assembly GCA_030686995.1 of Artemisia argyi. Lineage (NCBI taxonomy): Eukaryota > Viridiplantae > Streptophyta > Magnoliopsida > Asterales > Asteraceae > Artemisia > Artemisia argyi. The sequence goes on along the minus strand of JARVZY010000214.1, from coordinate 14,594 downwards.
TTCTGGTTTGACTTTCCAATTGTTCTTTCTTCTCCTTGAATCAATTCGTGTCTAGGTGTGGATGCAATCGACATGTTTGGACCTGAAATGTGTCATAAAACCAATAGAAGCAATGTGGTGATGTACATGTTAGTTTACATATCAAAATCCAAGATGTCATCCATTATGGTAAGAACAAGCACCAAAGACAACAGTACAATCTCATAACATAACTTGATAAAACCACATAACTTGACAGAAAATTTGTACAACATAACTTGATGAATCACATAACTCGACAGAATTTTTCACAATGAGCCTAACTCGACAAAAACACCCCTAACTCGATAAAATTTTATAAAATTCATCAGTTAACTCGATAAGTTCATAGCTAAACTCGGTAGACCAAAAATTAAATGAAAGAATTGGGCCAAGGGTCTGCAATAATTTTGTGACAATAGGCATCTAGAGACACAATCGAATCATAAACTAAAAATAAGCCTAAAAACTTATTCACAAAAGATCAAACAGTTGATGAGATTGACAGAACCACAAGCAGCTAATATTTTGATGTATCGAGACTTAAGGTACATATCAAGTGAACACAAATAAGCCACAAACAACTCTCATTACAAACAAACATAAACCCAGAAAGAGTCATACAAGTATTCGAGCCCTTTAAACCCTAAATGCCAAAATTACACAAGACAGATGTAATAGGAATCAAAACAAGGATGTACTCTAACATATTGGGTCATACCGAAGCTACCCATCTAGATTAATTACCCTAAAACATCAAATAAAAGAAACACCCAATTTTAATGTGCATAAACCCTAATTGACGATTAAAGATAATGTACTCACAGAAAACATAAAGAGAATTAGGGCAAGTGATTGTAGCTAGAAAATGATTAACACTAACACTTATGGAGTATTGACACTTCTGGTCATTGCACTTGTTTACATTTCAAAGTATTTGAAAAATCAGCACATTAAGTCCTTTAAGTTTTTAGAACATACAATTTGAGTTCTTGTAATAAATACTACGAGTATTTTGGACGTTACTTCCTCTTGAATCAACCTCGAGACGTTAATTTTAAAAACTTGATATAACAAATGGTTCAATAGGCATCGAGAAAAACATTTTCGTGATGAGAAAAACTTTTAAATGAAGAAGTAGAAAATTTTTATGACTCTCCCTCAAGATATGTATGTTATATAATTGAGAAAATCGTTTTGAACAACATATCTTGAAGAAGAATATATATATATATATATATATATATATATATATATATATATATATATATATATATATATATATATATATTTTGTAAATGAAATGGTGGAAAATCTTTTTGTGTTTTTGTTGGTTTTATTTTTTTGTGTTTTTGTTTTTGAAAAAATATATACAAAGATAGTTTTTTGATGTTTGACAATCAATTGTGTTTTAAAAACTTTTCCAGATCTTCTTGGGTCAAACATCGCATACCAATTTGGTGAACTAGATTAGCAAATCTTGTTGGAGGTAATGCTTTAGTGAGTAAGTCCACCAATTGGTATTCAGTTCCGAAAAAGTATAATTCAATTGTACCCTTTTCGACATGATCCTTGATGAAATGATAGCGGAGATCAATGTGTTTGGACTTGCAGTGATGAACGATGTTGCAGGAAATAGCAATGGCACTTTTGGAGTCACAGTAGATCAGAATTTTATTGAATAGGTAGCCATAGTCCTTAAGCTGTGATCTCATCCAAATGACTTGAGCACAACAAGCAGACATAGCTACGTACTCAGATTCGGTTGATGACAGTGATGTGCAGTCCTGCTTCTTAGATTGCAAAGACACCAGTTTATCTCCCATAAACTGTAATCCTCCTGATGTACTTTTTCGCGTGTCTAAGCATCCTGCATGGTCAGCGTCTGAAAAAGCAATTAGTTCAAAACCAGAATCCTTCGGATACCAGATTCCCAAATTAATGGTTCCCTTTATGTATCAATGGATTCTTTTAGCCTCATTGAGGTGCCTTTCAGTAGGTTTGGACTGATAACGAGAACACATGTAGACAGCAAAGACAATATCAGGTCTACTAGCTGTGAGATACACGAGTGACCCAATAATACAGCGGTATTTGGTAGGGTCAATAGGAGTCCCATGTATGTCAGCATCTAGTTTTGTGCTAAAGCCCATTGGTGTATTATAAGTATCACAACTCATCATTCCATGTTTCTTTAAAATTTACAAAACATATTTAGACTGATTTAGAAAAATTCCACGGGGTAATTGATGAACTTGTAGTCCTAAAAAGAAAGAAAGTTCACCTATCATGGACATTTCAAAATTATCTTTCATTAAATTTGCAAAATCATTTGAGTATCTTCTATTTGCTGAAGCAAAAATAATGTCATCGACATATATTTGAACAATTAGTAAGTCCACCCCGTATGTTTTTGTAAATAACGTTGGATCCACTGAACCTTTAGAAAATATATTGGCCAGCAAGAAAGCAGATAGTTTGTCATACAACGCCCTTGGGGCTTGCTTGAGTCCGTAGAGAGCCTTTTTGAGTCGGTAAACGTGATTCAGACGTTCAGGATCAACGAAGCCTTCTGGTTGGCTGACATAAACTTCTTCACGGAGTTAACCATTCAAAAATGCCGTTTTCGCATCCATTTGATAAACAACCATGTTCCGATGAGCAGCATATGCCAAAAAAATCCGAACAGCTTCAAGTCTAGCCACTGGTGCAAAAGATTCTTCAAAATCAATTCCTTCTTCTTGCAAGTATCCTTTAGCAACCAGGCGTGATTTGTTGCGTATGACTGTGCCTTCTGCATCCAATTTATTTTTCCAAATCCATTTTAACCCATTGACAAAGACTCTGTCAGGTTTTTCAACTAATTCCCAGTCTTCTAATCTATTGAATTGTAGAAGTTCCTCTTGCATAGATTCAATCTAGTTTTCCTAAGTCATTGCTTGTTTGATGTTCTTTGGTTCATCTTGACAAACTGTGAGTGCATAGATGCAAGTTTCACCATCTGTGTGAAGTCGTTGTCTTGTCATGATTGGTGCACATGGATGGCCAATAATTTGAACTAATGGATGATCTCTAGTCCATTTGTGTGTCGAAGGGTGAAGTTGATAGGTATCTCGCATGTTGGCAGGATCCAAATTGCGTGTGGATGACTTAGCTATTTCAGGAACTGTTGGAGCCGGTGCAAACGGGTTAAAGAACGCATTTGGATCATACTCTGCGGGTTGTGGAACTGTGTGTGGTGTAGAATCTTCAGCCGATTGTCGTGAGTTGGATACGGTTTGTTCTGCTGTTATCGGAGATGCAATTGGAGGGCCGTCTTTGTCAACAGTTGTTGTTGTTGTTTGTTGAGGTGAATCAGGTACTTGAATATTTTCAGGTTGTGCAGCGGAAATAGGTGAGACCTCAGAAGGACGGTTTTCAATTGTATCATTGAACAGTGGAGCAAACAAGGTTTCTAATTCTTTGCGATTGAGAGACAATGGTTCAGCCGAAGAATCCAGAAAGTTAAGACGGTTGGATTCGGGTCCTAAGCTGTTTTGCTCAGAAGCCATCTGTGTGAGTTCATCGAAATTAGCATGAATAGTTTCTTGAATTTCTCTTGTACGACGATTCCATATCCGAAAGCCTTTGGAATTTTCACAATATCCAACGAACACTCCTATGTCAGCCTTTGCTTTAAGTTTACCTAAATCATCACGATCATTTTTCGGATAAAAAAGTGCTCCAAATACATGAAAGTAATCGATGTTTGGTTTTCTTTTGTGAACAATCTGATAAGGTGTTTTGTGATGGCGTTTCGTAATCATGCAACGGTTTTGGGTGTAACATGCAGTTGAAACAACTTCTGCCCATAAGTAATCTGGTAATTGAGCATTGACCAACAAGGTTCTTGTAGCTTCCACTAACGTCCTGTTGCGTCTTTCAACTACTCTATTTTATTCTGGGCTTCTTGCAATAGATGTTTGATGTTCAATTCCCACTTTCTCAAAATATGACCGAAGTGTCTGATTCTTAAATTCTGTACCATTTTCAGTTCTGACTATTCGGACCATTATGTGTAACTGAACTTGAATTTTAGTGAGAAAGGTGATGATCATTGAAGGAGCTTGATCTTTACTTCATAGAAAATAAACCCAAGTCCATCTGGAATAATCATCAACAATTACAAGTATGTAGCATTTACCGTTGATACTTTGAACACGCATCGGGCCACACAAATTCATATGAAGCAATTGTAAAACATGATTCGTACTGTGCTCAGTTTTTGAGTGAAAATGAGCTCGAGTACTTTTTCCTTGTTCACAGGCCGGACATAAGTGATCTTTGGTAAACCGGAATCTTGTAAAACCATCAACAAGTTTATGACGAGCAAGTTCAGTCATAGTTTTGAAATTCAAATGCGAAATACGTTTATGCCATAACCAAAATTTAGTTGATTCTGTTTTGGAGAGAAGACATATCGGAGATGAGGCAATCATGTTAGACATCGATATTGTATAAAGATTTGTACCACGTGAGCCAGACATAGTCATCGATATTGTATAAAGATTTGTACCACGTGAGCCAGACATGTCAGACATCGATATTGTATAAAGATTCTGCTTTATACGAAAGAAACAAGTTTTCTCACGAAATTCTACTTCTAAATCCCCATCACAAAATTGACCGACTAAAAAGAGGTTGTGACCTAGGCCTTCGACATAATATACACGACTGATTTCAATGTTCCCACTTACATAGTCACCGTATCCCATGATTAGAGCGTAATGATCATTCCTGAATCTGACAGTTCTGATAAACTTTGAAACAAAGTTGACTAACAGTTTGAGATTGCCTGTCATATGTTGGGTGGATCCGCTATGAACAATCCAGAGAACAATATGAACCACATGCATCACAAGAAGACAACGAAGATGGAACAGAAGTAAGGGTGAAACCCAAAGAAAGTGCGGGTTCTTGTTGGTTAGAAGCACACATATTCAACATTTTAGGAATCCATTTAAAGTCTGGTATATATTGTAACCAACATTGCCAGTTCCAACTAGTTCTCGCTTTCTTTTTGGTGAATTCACTAACTTTGGGCTTGTTCCTAGATTTGTTATGTTCGGCTATGGTGGTAACTACAACATCATTAGAAACCGTAGTTGGCGGTTTTCCTAATATATACTTAGAGGCAGTAGTGGGCCTAGAGGGAATGCCTGTCCTATGTTTCTTATGACGATTTAATAGAGAATTAGCTACACATTTCGTATGATCACCAGATAATACACTTTTACGACAAAACACACAAGATGCATTAAAATTTAAAACATTCAAAAGTTCATCATTCGTTACACTGAGATTTCGATTACAATTTGCCAGATTAAAATCTAATTCAGATGCAACATGAGTTTTATTAAAATTCCTAAGTTGATCTTCTACTTCATGGACTTCTAGTGTTCCGCTATTACGTTTCCAGATCCTAGTCATCATGTTACTTTTTCGCTTGGGTCTGCTAACGCTTTTAGTGGAGACTAATCCTGTAGAAGTGGAAGAATTAACATTAGAATTCGGAGCATGATTTCCCTTATCTGTTTTATCTATGTGGTATTATCCTGGTGCTATCACAGTGGTGTCAACAAACTTTCCTTTTTCAAGTAGCTTAATCTTCTCTTTTAAGTCAATGATGATGTGATTTTTATCCTGAATATCAGACTCAAGTTGAACGTTGCATTGAGCAATGTCATCGCGGTTTTGTTGCCATTCAGCATTTTCAATTTTGAAATCCGCAATTTCCTTTTCATATTGAAGACATTTATTTTTGTAAGACGCATTGTTTTTGCAAATCTGCCAAGATTTTGAAACATTTTGACTTTGAAGTTGCAATTCCAGTTCAAGACTTTGAGCTTGACAACACTCAAGTCTTTGTTTGAGTTGACAAATTTCTTTTAAAAATTGTTTTTTCACATCATCATTATTTTTCTCATCATTTCATTATCATGTTTTAATGCCTCAATTTCAGTGTTCAGCAAATCATTATCAGCAAAATGATCTTCCACAAGCATTGAAGTACCAGATTCATAAAGAGCATTCATGATAACAGACAAAATATCAGCATTGAGAACTTTTTCCAAGAGTCGATCATCATCATTTTTTAAAACTTTGTTTCTTTGCTGTTGAACCAAAATCGCATTTTCATTTGAGTTGAAAATGTTAATCATTGATTTGACTTCCTTTTGAAGTTCCTGTTCCCAACGTGTAGCACAATGACGTAGGTGTTGAACGATTGGTAACATTTGTTTTTGAAAAATATCTCTCTTTTCTCGCTCGTAAGCTGTTTTTTTTTTCCGAATTACGTTCAATTGTTTCTTCCAAAATTTTGATGTCGTCCATAAATGTTTTGAAATAATTTAAAACACGAAAACATTTTTGTAAAGGTGTAACGTCACTAGAAGATGGTAATGGACCATTTATTTGTGCCACAGTTTGGACAGGAGCCGCATTAGAAGATGAAACATATGACTCAGTGACATACCAAGATTTCTCAGGTATTTCTTTTTGAGGAACAAAAGAATTAGAAATATGAGGAGCTTTTGAATAATCATATGGTTTCCAATATTCAACTTGACTCATTTTTTATCGACTCTCTTCTTCAAGTTCTTCTTCTTCCTCAGTATCATAGACAATAGTACGCAAAATCGTATTATCAAGCATTTGTTCCGTACTGTAAATTTTAGGATTTGCTTTGAATGCTTTGTGAAGAAACATTGATTTGAAATCACCAAGTTCAAAACCTTTATCGTGTCTCGATTTCAAAGTAAATTTCTGAATTGTTGTGACAGAGCCCCCGGTTTTGTAAACAACATTAAGAAATTCTTTTAGTTGGCGTTCCAGATCAACAATGTCACCGTTTAATTTATCTTCACTTTTCCTTTTTCGCACTTTATGTTCACAAAAATCCTTTTTGCAAATTGACAACTCTGTTTGTGTTTTTGAAAGCACTTTTTGAAGTTTTTCAACTTGTTTTTGAAGTTTATGCTTTTCATTTTGGAGTTTTGAAACTAACTTTCCGTTTGACACAATTAATTCTTGCATTTTATGTTGAAGATCTTTTTCTTTATTGTAATATTCTTGAAAATCCATTTCAAAACTTTTTTCATGTTTAACTTTGTTTTCCAGATTTGAAAGTTGTATTTTATAGCACTCAATATCTCTTGTAAGTGACGCATTTGTTTTTTTAATATTTTATTTTGTTCGTACTTTTTCTAGATTATTAAAATTTGAGCCTGTAGTTGTTTGGCCATCAAAATCTGGTCAGGATCAGGATCAGATAAAAGTTCATTTTATTTGACATGATCATGTTTGTCATTCTCAATTGGATCATCAAATGAAACAACTGTGTCATCATCAAATATAACAATTGTGTTCATTTGTTCATCTTCTTGAGAAGATAAAGATGAGTCAGATGGAACAACTTGCACCTTATCTGATTCCGAAGCAGAGGGTGATGCTATTTGATGTATTAGGCAAGCATTAAGATCATGTACCTGAGACAAACCATCAGTGTCATACACTGGGCCAGAATCATTCATATGAAGTTCCTGCATGTTGGCCATAAGTATCACAACTGCATTAGCTTCCAGATCTTCCATGTCAACATCGTTGTACGCATTTTCCATGAAGCTGTTCTCCTGCTCAGTGAAATGTCCTTCCTTTTAATCTTTGAGAGCCATAAGTAATGCTTGCTTGTGAAACTTAATGCCCCGAGTTCTCGGTTTTGGACATGCTGTTGCAATATGACCTTTCTCATTACAGTTGTAGCACCACGCTGCATTCCCAGAGTTTGAGTTCCCAGTTTCAACTATTTCACTCCCTTTCTGAGGAGCACCGGAGTTGTTTCTGAACCCTCCATTGTTGTTAAACCTCTGTTCATTTACAGAATTTCCCGAATAACCACCTGCACCTGATCTTCCAAAATTCCGATTCTGTATCTCAACCCTCCCATCTTGAATGACAACTTGATTCCTAGTGTTTGATGAAGAGCGAAGACGATTGTTTGTCTTGTTCGAGAATTTGCTGAAGGCACGAGCAGTAAGAGCAAGTCCTTGATTCAAGGTATTGAAGTCTTCATCTTCATCTTCATTGGAATTTGAGTAGTACATTGAATCATTGTTTTCATAAGGAACAAGTTGATTAGATTGCGGTGAAGAATCATATTGGATCATCTGATTTGGAGTTGTAGGTTGTGGGTAGCTAAAGTAGTGCCAAAGAATTTGGTGTTGGTGGTTAGTCACCTCCTCGAAGAGCTCGATCTTTTTCCACTTCAGGTTCATGGTGTTTCAGAAAATCATACAACAAGCCATATGGTGCATCATGAAGATTTTTGGTTTAACGAACAAATGTCACATACTTTTGCCAATCCGGGCCAAGACTACCTACGAATTTGGTATTTACTGAAATCCTTGGTATTGTAATTTTGTGTCGTTCCAGATCATTAACTACATTAGTGAAACGGTGATAATAGGATTCAAGTGTCTCCCCTGGTTCAATTGTGATGTTAGTGTATTCCATGTAGAGTTTTGATTCCATATCATCTTTGTTCAGTTGAGTGCCTTCCATTAGTAGATGAACATGTTCCCACATGGCTTTAGCTGTTTTCAGAGCATCAACACTTCGATAGATTGGATTTGGAATTCCTTGAAGTATGTAGATCATGGCATACTCATCTGCTTCATGATGTAGTTTCGGTTCTTCTGTGAGTAGAGATTCTGGAAGAAGTTTCTCTACAGGAGCACGTGGAGGATCAGCAGTTGGATCACCACCTTCAAGTCTGGTTGGCCACTGAAATGGTCCTTCAAGTATCACTTGTTTCATGAATTTCCCATGGGGTTTCCTAAGTTCAATAAACCATAATAAACGACTTGCCCACTGAACATAGTTCCCAGGTGTAAGCATTGGGGGTGTATCAAGTGATCCTGCCTCATGTCTGGATTGTTGAGTTGTAATAACCTCACACATTCGATCAAACCAGTGAGGTTGTTTGGACGAATACGGAATTGGTTGTTGTGACATTGGATATAGTTGTTGTTGAGGAATGATTTGATGTTGTTGCATCATGAGATATTGTGGTTGTGGACGGAACGGTTGTTGATGAAAGTGTGAGTGTGATGGTTGTTGATACGATTGTTGCTGATGGTATTGTTGTTGCTGATACTGCGGATACTGATGTTGCGGAGGATGAGAAAAGAAGTAATGTGGTTGTTGAGACATCTTTAGTGATTATGTTAAACTTTGATCGTTAAGGATAAATAAAGGTTGGAGTCCTAGGTTTTTCTTACTTGTTAACTTGATAAAACAGGTTCTAACTCGGTATAGCTTACAAAAAAATTAACTCGGTAACAACTGTCTTGAGTACTTAACTTGGTATAGCAAGCAGACAACTTAACTCGGTAACAACTGTCTTGAGTACTTAACTCGGTATAGCAAGCAAACTAGTTAACTCGATAAGATGTTTGTAACTCGGTAATGCATGAAACTTGAAACTTTTAACTCGAAAAATTTAGAATTTCTAACTCGGTAAACTGAATTGAAGTTATTATAGTTTCCCCTAGGTTTTAAGTACTAAGAACCTTACTCAATAAACGATAAGGAAATGGCTAACTCACCAAAATAGTAACTTAACTCGATAGAAACAATCTTAAATCGATAGAAACAATCTTAACTCGATAGAAATTGTCTAACACTCTAAAATGCCGATGAACAGTAGTCTAATGCTTAAGAAATCCATTAAATCCTAGTTTTATTACCAAATCTAACCTAAAACAGCCTATATTATCCCTTGGCGAATGATACCACTTGTTAGGTCATGTTTTCTTAACAACTAATCACTAAATCTTAGAGAAAGAAAGTAAGTAGAGAGAGAGAGTGGAAAGAACTCTAATATGAAAATGAAATGGACTTAGTATTAAGAGAACCAACACCCTCAAATGAGGGGATACAAGGGTATTTATAGGTGCGGACTAGGGCTTCTCTAAACTTTGACAATATTACATAACAAGCCCTTAGACCTTTACCAAACATATAAACTTAGCATAAAACTAATAAAAACATATAAAATCACTAACGTACTAACATAATATTGCAACCTATTACAAAACTTAATGACCGACACTTGAATTAATAAAGTCTATTCCCAACAAAATGGAAGAAAAGAGGGTTTGAAATCCTAAAAATAATGTAAAAATCCAAAACTATATATAGATTTTACAAGCTGGGGGCCTCAGGTTATAAGTCCTGACGCCATCAGGCCGCCGCGATTAGGGTTCTCGGATTGCCTTCAAATACTTCTGACGCCGTCACTATTTGATTTCTTATGGGGCGTCTCTCTTTAGCATTACACTTGACGGCCTCACTTCCACAACACCTGATGCAGTTAGGTGTTAACTTCAATTTGGTGTCTGGGTCGTCACGTGTAAAATCTACCATCATTCCAGTATAAGGTGACGGCGTCTACATGTAAAGCCTGACGCCGTCAGGTGTGATTTCTTGAATTTCATGACTTTTCTTGTTTTCTTCATACTTGAGCATAAAAACGTACGAAAAGCTCCAAAATGCACCTTTTTCCAGAAAAATCACGTTCCAAGTACCTAAAATGAGAAAAGGAACGATTTGAGGTAATATTTGATCATAAAATCACCATTTAGGGCTTAAATGACCCCCTAAAAGCGTAACAAATATTTCCTTATCACTCATTTTGAAGAATGGGTTACTATCTGAAGTAACAGCAAGCCATTTTGAAAGAAAAGTTTGAGAAACGACATGTTTTAGAAAACTTTATTATTGCCATAAAAACTCTTGCTTATGTTTCTGTGTCATTATTGAATGACATTTCTAGAAACTTAAATAATATCGATTATACGAGAGACATGTCGTGAGAAGAATATTTTTGGATATTATATTTTTGCAAAATTTTATGGTTTTTGTAGGTTTTATATTTTTCTATTTTGTTTTGATTTTAAAAATATGTACAAGGATATATGAAGCGAATACATTACTCCTCATTATCTTCCTGAAGATGTTTTAGTGATTCTGGCGTAAGACTCTTCATTCCATGACGCGGGAGAGTAAACTGAAACCGTTATCTCGGAAGTGCCTTAGTAAAGATATCTACCAAATTATACTCATTCCTCACGAAGTATAATTCCACCACACCTTTCTCAACTTGTTCCACCACACCTTTGGAGAATCCATTTTCCAGGAGAAACTTTGACAGTGTAACACCTCAACCTGAGAAGGGTAGAAGTATCACATTATGGTTCCAACTCAGAACATACAGCGCAAGCAGAAGACTCATAAACATAATAATTAAAAAGGTGTTTTAAGGGAACAATTGAAATGCTATCTCTATACAAGATGTAATACAATCCAATCTAAATCTGATCCAAGTATAAACAAGATGCGAAAGGGCTTCCAATCATCAAGGTAGTCCACTAAGAGCTCCTAAGAACTCTTCACTCAAACCCAACTTCCAATCTAAAACCTACCGCGGGAAAAGAAATACGGCTGAGCTTAGAAAGCTCAGTGAGCAGATATATAAACAAACGAATAATCGATACGTGTAAAAGAGTAAGAAAATAAATAATAAGCTCCTGCTGAAAAGAACGTCATCCGTCAAATGCATGAGATATCAACGATTGACTGAACGAATATCATAAATCATCAGAATGAAACATTAGATACAGAATTAGAGTGTAATGAAAAATATCAGAAGGCATATAGTAAGTGTATCAAAATTTTAAGGAAAGGTTAGTAATCTAGCACGAGCCCAAACATATCATATCATATAGCATAAGTAACCATTGGAATGATCAGCTCCCAAAATGTGAAAGCCGTGTTTTGCACACAACATCAGTCACCATATAAATCATATCATATCAAATCATAACATATCTAGGATGCATCCATACGCCCCTGCAGAAATCATAGTGGCCTTAACAACATAATGCGCATATCATATAACAAAAAAAGACGGGACGGAACATCACTCCACCGCCCTAGAGTCATGTCATTGGTGCATCAATGACACAGACATGGAACCCCCATGAGTAGTGAAATGGCACGGGTATCAAAATGAAATGTCAAAGGGAAAGTCATACTGATGGAAAATTTCTAAGTCATCAAAGAGTCATAATCGAAGTCCAAATGTTAAAGGTTCATATCAAAGGTTCAAAGCAAATGTTCAATATCAAAGGTTCACAATCTAATGTTCATTTAAAAGTAATCTTTTAATAATGACTTTCATAAAAGTGATCTTAATAATGGTTTTCATAAAGATACTCTTTAAAAGTAGTTTTCATAAAAGTTACTAAAATTCCTAAAAGTGGTATTGCATCGTGCTCATAAACATCATTTTAAAATAGACTTTCTCAAAACATTTTCATGATATAATTAAGAAAGGTTTTCACATCCAGTTATAATATCAAATGAACTTTCAAAGTATCAAGGGATTTGAATACTTATGTCACAAAGGTAACGAACGGATTATATCAAGTGTCATATCATATGGATCACAATGATCGAATATCAAATGGATCATAACACAAAGCATCAAAGAATCATAGCAAAGGCTCAAAGGATCGTAGGAAAAGTAAGGAATCATAATCAAGGATCAAGAGTCATGAGGGAAAGACACCCTTACTGAGAAAGGGTAGAATACTTGTACATTAAACCGCAAGTGCAAACAAATCACAAAGATCGGAAGTTACTCCTTCTTCAGCGAATCTACACGATTTAATAATCGGCTTATTATTAATGACTTATTGTTGGTATTTATACTTGAGTTGATATTGACAAAATATGAAAGATGAAGGACTTATGATGACAAAGTGAAGAATGCAAAAGACAAGGGACTTGCTTTACAAAGAATTTATTTCAATATAGTCCTTCATAGTAATTCGTTAACCCTAATTCTCTATTATATAAAGATATTAAGGGTAAAAAATTTCATATTAAGTCTTCCAGAATGTAGTCATTAAAAGTGTGTGTGTGTGTCTAGGGTGTAAAATATAAATGCCTAGACTAGAGTTGGTTAGTGTTAGTTCGTATCCTTCAAGGTCTGAGGTGTCTTAGATCCTCGTTACAGTTAGGTAACAAGTTATATTCTGATCAAATATAATTGGAGGTGATTGGAGAAAAAACCTTGTGTCAATAACATATGATTTGTTTTAATTATTCCGCTGCACATTGTCTATGTTACCCATTTTTAGCAGGTTTCCAAATTAGTAAGTTCCTATAACTAGTAAATTCCTGATTTAGAAAGTTTCCCGACTTAGCCATAAATGATTATAATTAACATTTAAGTATGTTTAAATGCTTAAAAAGATTTATATTAAATATTCGGGTTAATTATGACATTTACAATAGTTTAGGGTCTAAACTGTAAATTACACAATTATATGGTAATTTCTTATATTTGTCATGTTCATGAATTTCAATACATACTGTTGGGAACGAAGTTTTAGTATTTATCAAGTCTCGGTCATTTGTAATAAATGTTAGGTTGCTTAGTTATTATTTACTATCATTTATATTAGGTCTCATGTAAACTTGGTTGGTTATTTGAATATCATAAGGAAACTCTTGCATTTACTTTTCTCTCATTCTCATAATCATCCCATCCTTATATCTATCTCATTCTTGCTTGTGTGAAATCAATATGGGTACCTAACAAGTGCTATCATTCGCCATAAGAAGGTATTGTTATTGTTTTTCATTGAAACCGATCCAAATACTAGCTTTCTACTCGTATTTTTTTTCAAATATTTGTACTTTCTTGTTTGTTTCTAGGTTTTTAACACATCTTTGCTTACAAACTTGTGTTACAAATCATAACAAACAAAAAGCCACAAATTTTTTCATCAAAATCTTACGATTTGTATATTGTACTATTTTTTGAAATTTTTTAAATTTTTTGAAAAGTGGTTCAAGTTTGCAACTTTCTTTAAGATTTCATCATTTTAAGGATAGTGGTACAAGAATCTTGGATTAAAAACGTGTTTTTGGATTGCTTTTAATAAAAAAAAAAAAGCAAAAGTTTCGAAAACACCCTATACCAAGTTTCGATATCACCCTTTGCCCAAGTTTCGAGAACACAAGAAGTTGCTTCCTTTCATCTTACTGATCGTGTACTCAGTGTTTTCTCTCTTGTATAAGAAAGAAAAACACTTCGACTTTTGGCATATTTTTAAAATTGGACAATTACGAAAAATTTTGAAGTAATTGCATTCTCAAAAAATTTCAAAATTTCGAGAACACAATAGTTTCGAGAATACAGTTTCTTGAACACCAAAGTTTCGAAATTACACAATATTTTTCAAAAACACAGTTTCAATGATTTGCAAAGTTTCGAAAACCTTCAAAACTTTCGCAATCACCAACAATTTCGCAATCACCAAAGTTTCGAGAACTGTTTTTCTGACAAAGTTTCGAGAACACATATTGTGCAAGTTTTCGAGAATTGGCTCAACCTATACCTTCTACAAGATCCATTACCACACAAGTGTTCATTATGTCTCAACTACCGTACTACAACTTTAACC